>DWDU01000701.1:0-17324 GCA_018245575.1 Jemadia suekentonmiller | reverse complement strand
ATCCGTGCCTTAACCGAGACACGCTGAAGAGAAATGTCAATATGACAGCTCACGCCTGTGGAAATGTCAAAGTACATTCGTTTAGAAAATTTACGAAATGAAACGAGATTAGACAAAACTTTATGTTTATAGATTAAAATCATTGAACAATGATTATGTATGTTCGTATTAAAGATATTGTGAAAATGTTAGGATGTAACTTTATTGCTGTAACATATAATTGGTAATTAATAAAAATACAAATTTGGCGGTAAAGCCTTGATATCCAGAAAATAATCATCATAAATTGTTATTATTTAATTACCAATTTCTTAGATATGTCGACGTAATAAATACATTTATTACGAATGAAATATGTCAAATAAATTATCACTAAGTAGGTCAATGGCATGCTATGAGATCCTTATGTCTAGCATTGGAAGGTATAGAATAGACTGATGATGAATAAACATGAACGCAGTGTTTTCACTTCGCCAAATTTCTCTCAGTATTGATTTGACAAAATATGCGGTGAACGCTACGGATATTTTTGTTGTCGGTGTCAGCTACTCAGAAAAAATCTCATTTTTTAAATATCTTCGTCTTTCGTCTTCGTACAAGGCGAACAAGATCTTCCATTAGATTAAATTATAAGCATAATTTTATACATGTGTAGTGCAAATAAATTTACCACTAACAGTAATGAAATATAGGAAATACGATAAAACTTACCCGTACTTTTATTGAATATTTGAAAATCATTACATGGTGTTGAATAAAACAAAACCTTAAATAAATACACATAATTAAATATTTATATACAGAATAAACGTGCATATAAACAAAATTTGAATAGAAGCGGATTTTATGAAATAGAGAAAGTGATAGAAAATTCACAAAAACAAAATGAAAATGAAACGGCAAAATGTTCGGACCCTCTCCTTAGTAGTATGTACTTTTACATACTTGCTGATAGGCGCGGCAGTTTTTGATGCTTTGGAATCTGAAACAGAAAGCAAACGGTGGGAAGTTTTGTCAGGTAAACGTATCTCACAAGTAAAACAGCGTTTGATATGATTAAGGAAATCTGTGGACTTTTTTGTTTTTATAAAAAAATGTGCAAACAGCCAAGCAACAGTCACAAGCGGCTACTGCCGGTCACGGAAACCTATCAATTTGGAGCTATAATGTAGAATAAGAATTCGTATTCTTTACCTACGACTTACATATATAACATGTGTCCTAATATGAAATAACTGTTGGGGTCATTTTGTTAATTAACTTCTAGTAATGGCTCGGAGTCTGGATTTGGGCCCGGTGCATAGCAATATGCTCACCACCTCTTCCATAGTGGGATGTAAATGTAACTGGTGGAACGTGGGAGTGTTGTACATTCCTCTGCTTACCTCTTCGGGGATACAGGTGTGATGTTACGTTATATTTTTAAGTTTACTTGTAAATAAAGGAGAAACTTAAGTGTCCAAAACCGGTGTATATGTATGAAGAGAGTGATGAAAGTAGAACAAGCACAGCAGGTTTGTAAGGACAGAACAGAGATATTTTGCTCTTTGCATTCTCTGCTTTCCTCATAAGGTATCTGGCATGATGATATGTATGTATTAATTGGTCATAGGACTTTGACAATTGGACAATTGATGTATATTTGTTTTAGCAGTAAATACTAGTCCTGATGGTGTATGATAGTATGGGTCTTATTTAAAGCTGGTTTTTATAAAATATCTAGTGTGTCTCATTAAAACTAACACAACAAATTCTAGTGAAAATGTGATATTTGTTCCAGACATGAAGAATGGTCTAGTTCGGAAGTATAACATTACACCTGAGGACTACCACATGATAGAGATTGTCATCATAGAGAACAAGCCACACAAAGCTGGTCCACAATGGAAGTTTGCCGGTGCTTTCTACTTCGCCACAGTGGTCCTCGCTATGATCGGCTATGGACACTCAACTCCGGTCACTGTTGGTGGAAAGGCTTTCTGTATGGCTTATGCTATGGTATGAATTATTGGTCTTAAAATCAACATATTTTTATACCTGGGACAAGGGGGAACTCAAAGCCCATAATCCTTTTTCCCCACACAGTTTAGTTCACCAAAGGGGTTACTGATGATGACTACAATGAAATTATACTGTTAGCTGAACTTTTACTTTGCTTCACCTAAGCTTTCAATACAATTGTATTAAAACAAAAATCAATATTATGGTTTTGATGTTCATTGCATTTACTCATGTTTTGTACCTTATTACATAAACATTTTGAGTTTTAATATGGGTGCAGTATTAGAGAGATATATAAAAGTTATTATCTCTCTGATGTGATAATGATTTTCAAATGTGATGCTAGAATATTAGAATATTTCAGATAGAAGAAGAAGAATAGAATAGAAGAATATTTCAGTGGGCAATAGAGTATACTGTATTGTATATAGTCTACATTGTTAATAAATTTCAGGTTGGGATTCCATTGGGCCTTATAATGTTTCAAAGCATAGGTGAGCGTCTGAACAAGTTTGCATCAGTGGTGATCAGACGAGCTAAGTGCTACCTACGCTGTGAAACTACCGAAGCCACCGAGATGAACCTTATGTTTGCTACTGGATTACTCTCCTCTATAATCATAACTACTGGTAAATAGATATGAGAATATTAAATTGTTGGCTGGTTTACAAAATAATTGGTAGAAGGTCATTGAAGTCTGTATTCTCAGATTACTGAAGGCATTGTCACCTCTAGTGGTCTCTTAAACAAGGATGTTTGTACTTTTGTATGCTACAAAAGGGTAAAAAATTGTTCAAATTTTCTGATGAAATTAGATCCTGCTTTTGGAGCCCTTTCAGCACAATTTTCTCAATAACTTTATAATCCAGTTTGTCTGGAAGCAAGCCAGCCTTCTGTGAAGATTTCTTTGTGATAGTCTGTGGCGCAAGAACTACAGTTATTTATCAACTCTGTGAATCTAATATGGAATTATGGAATATATACTGACTATTTATAGAAATATGCGCTGGTGAGGTGGTATGTTGTGTAAAAGTGATAGAATTTAGTGACAGTGATAAAATATAGTGTAAGTGCATAGTGATAAAATATATTAGAGCTATGATGTTTTGTTTGATTTACCAGGGGCTGCTGTGTTCTCCCGCTACGAGGGTTGGAGTTACTTTGACAGCTTCTACTACTGTTTTGTGACATTAACCACAATAGGTTTCGGAGATTACGTCGCTCTTCAGGTAAATTCCGACTACTGGCAGGATAAAAATAAACTGCCAAAAAGACATGGTACATTACATAGAATTCTGCAAGTGTCAATCTTAATTTGACAAAGTTACTGAGAAAATATTTTAATTATTATGTTTCAGTTTCAAAATAGCGAATGGCAGATTAAGCAAGATATTCATACTTTGTCTTAATAGGTAACAAATTCTTTTTTAGATATTCATGTGTGTTCATAATTATGTACTAACCAACACTACTAATGAGATATATGCACTAAATGTATGGACGGAAACAAAATTATAATACTTGCTTTAACCTACTAACTGATAGCCTCTTGATATTTTCATGGTGTTGATGTCATTTGGGATTTGTGGGTACATAATATAGTTTGTTATGCGATATCTACTAATGTTTTCATCTATAACTCATATATGGATACAGGGCGTAGAACTGCAGACAGACATGTTTGGGAGGCTAGACAGAAAATGGGAAAGTTACTGCATATTGTCATAAATGAGTTATAATGTTGATAACACTGCATTTATGTTAATCACTATGTAATATTGAAACATCGGTTTGCACTCACGTTTTTACCACTCACTTGTAAGATGTGAAATGAACGTCACTCCAATGTATTTCTGGTGTGAAATGGGCTATGTACATGGCTATTAATAGTGGCAACTCCTCATATGTTGCACTAGTTTACAGGCACCAGTGATTACTTGCCACCAGGCAGACCATCTGTCCTCTCTCCAGGTTAGATTTATAAAGACATAATGTTTGCAGAATGATCAGGCGCTAACGAGCAAGCCAGGCTACGTGGCGCTGAGTCTGGTGTTCATACTGTTTGGGCTGGCGGTGGTGGCTGCTAGCATCAACTTGCTAGTACTGAGATTCATGACCATGTAAGTATTATCCCTCTTTACACAAACTCGTTGATTTAATGTTTCATATTACTTATGTGCGTCCTCTATAAGTGCACAAAGTCAGCTTAATGCATATTTGGCCGATGTTGCATACCATTCATTCCTGATAGTGCATTGTGTAATTACAAAAGGCTCGATAACGAAAATTATGAATTAGAATAACTTATGTAAAGAATGCCATTGTCTGGTATATATTGAGTGGTGTCGACAAAGTTAAGTATTATTAAACACTTTATTACAGGCAGGCGGAGGAGAACGCTCGTGATGAAGACAAGGACGGATCTCGCACGTTGCTGCCCATTGATGGCAATACTCTCTCGGGCAGACAGCGCTCGCACGACGACCAGGCTTCGGTCCGTACACTGCTCTTATTACACACTCAGTTTAGACTATATTATAAAACATCAATAATTACTCGCTAAAAAATGGCCATGTAATTAGTTATAATCATGAGAATGTCACATCTTTGATATATCAGTGGATATTAATTATAAATACAGGTGTTTAAGCTTTCGAGTTAAGCATTTCGCCTAATAGCTGCAATGGCCTAGTTAGTTAAGTTTGCCAACCCGTAATTGGCCCGCATGGCAGACTATGGTCCGTAACTCTCACATACTGAGAAAAGACCCAATGTCTAACAGTGGAAGGATAAAAGGGTCATTAGGTCTACATTCAAATTTTTAACTGTAAATTCCCAACAGTTGCCTAAATTGTTAGAGCCAGTGTGTGAGGTGTAGGTGGCAGTAAGTGGCGTGACGGGGGCGTGTGCGCAGGTGTGCTCGTGCAACTGTCTCGGCAACAAGCAGTGCGAGGGCGCGCCGCGGCGCGGCTCCGTGGCCGCCGACCTGCTGGAGCGCGCCTCCGTGTGAGCGCCGCCGCTGATTACTCAACTTTATTAAAGGCAGCCTATATATACGTTATGTAGACAACTAATAGAGAACGCATTCCGAAGATTATTAGATCCTCGTTGGTCGTGTTGGTCGCTAGTGCGACTGCCAATCGGAAGGTCCTGGGTTCGATTCCCGGGTCGGACTTAATTAAATTTTTCTAGTTTAGATTTTCTTGTAGTGGCTCGGAGTCTGGATATAATAGGCTCACCATCTGTTGCATAGTGGGACGTAAACATAACTGGTGAAACGTGGGAGTATGTTTTGTTTTGCTTTTGTTTTAATATACATTGGGTTATATTATATAGTTCTAAGAAACGTATTCATTTATTTTTAATCTTTGTGAGTTCAGTACCTGTGATATCATTTTTTTAACATATATTTTATTTGTAATTCTTTTATGATGTTATATATTTAGTTTTACAATTGTTTATCTACATATATAAATAAATGAACACACATTTACATTAAACAGAATACTAAGTATTTTTATTGTGTTGTGATAATGTGCCAAAATTGTTTTCTTTTTTTAAATAAATGTTTTACAGAAATAATTGTTTTATTTTTTAGACGTTTAATAATCTATGTTATTACGTATTTTTATACAGGACACTTCAGCTCAAGGTAGGATAATAGATTTGTGTTGGACTCATAGAAATTGGATGGACAGATGTAGTTGGGATCGCAAAAGTATGTGTACCTTGTGAATGTGAACTTGTAGACCCGATAATTAACCTATAGAGAAATACTGGCGATTTAACCGTTAACAGTCCAATGTAAACGTGCACGGCATAAACTTGCTGTACTAATGATATTTCGTTTCAATATATAATTTTGTAAAGAGGCGCGCATCACGATTTGAACCCAGAACCTCCGTCCGGGAAGCTGAACTCCAAACCACTTGGCTATGTTCGGAAATTAGTTTATATTTATAGAAATTACCCACGCGATGAGCATGACAAGGACTCTCTTGGAATTATTAACAAATATTTTCTTATCTAGTAGCATTGACCTAAAACTAATTACTTTTGAATACCACAGGATAGACCTGTCCTATATAACGGTCTCGTCCATCTAAATGGTATTCACTCGACACAATGTATTTTCACAAAGTATTACTAAACTTTATATTCTTCATTATTCTTATAAGCGACGCGCTCGGATTGTTTTTCCATTCAACCGAAAACACGGTGACAGGTGTAAGAAAGGCGCCAAGATGTAAGTTAGTTTTTTTCTAAGTATCAGCAACGGAACGTACATTTAACATTTTTTGTTAGTATATTTCGTTCCTTTGGTAATGGATTTCACAAGTCACTCCTCTCACGAACGTTCATCATCTACGCATGTAGGCATTGAATTGGCCTCTTATTAAGTTTTGAAAGTGTCAGAACAGAGTTCAAAACTTCAAATGAAAATATTGAAAGCAAGAATCCTTTAATAAAATCTCTAAATGTCCCCCTGTGTTTTCAGGGAATATTCCATGGCTGGGTATAGGCTTATGGTGTAATGGCTGCCCGCCAAGAGGATGTGATGATGACGAAGCGATCATACACGGTTTCTGTTGTGGATGCGCGCGAGCGCTAGGTATGTCTTGACAATATTATTATTATACCGTTACGCCCGGTCCTTCACAGGGTAGGCAGGGAACATCGAGTGTCAAATGTGTTATTGCTAACCCTTACATGTCCACGTACGTCATTAATGACAATATGAAAACTTGGAAACATGAAAATCATTTAAGAAGGAAGAGAACTTAATGACAGTGATTGAGCAAGCATCAAAGCAATAAAAATTACTAAAACCAACGTGGATCGAGACCTTCTGCAAACTGAACAATGACTTTTGTTAAATCCCACGCGGACGAAGTCGCGGGCACAGCTAGTGTACTACATATTTTTTCTAGATAAGCTGCCAGTGCTGTGCCCTGAGTTTCTGCAGTGTCCGCTCAACTTGCACGGCCTCTGCCACGATTACGAGTACATGATGCGGTGTTGCTGCTGAACACTTATATAGAAAATATTTTTTATTTGTTCCTAGCACCGTTATCTATATTTATGAAGTTTTCATACATGTATTGTAAAATAAGCAAGATTTGGCTGTATAAAATAAATTATTTGTCTGAAATATAAACTTTAAATTTCTTAGCTTTCCAATAAATCAAAGTTTATTTTTATATATTGTTAACCGGTAAAATTAAGTAATGATAAAATACCAATTTTACTATAGTTCCCAAGGAAACAACCCATCTTCTGCGTTTACATGTACAAAATTTCCATAGTTTCACTTTCGTAAATACCTATATATAAGGCGAAGAAATAAAACAATCTTTTAATAGCATACTGTTTTAATTTCTAAGAAACCCTTAATACAGAATTACAGTGGGTTAGCGGATTGATTTAAGTAATTTTCGACACGACAGTACAAAAATAACGAAATATAAAGACCGAGAAACGACACAATCCCCATACATCCATTGTTTCAAATGACTGTCTAATCTCTATATCACGGCTTAGACAAATTATACATCTAGGTTAAATACAACGACAATAATTTAAGATGAAATCAAACTTGACGGACATTTAAAACATTGGACTTTTATTACAATTATCACATTATCGCTGTGATTATATGATATTATTGTTAATTTTGTCTTTTAATTAAACACTCGTCCCCCGCTCGGGTTTAACCAAATCTCTACAGATTCACTATACATCTGCCTACCACACTAAGGCTAGTTAGCTATATATCTACAATTTTGTGTTAAAAATCACATGCGTTATAAAGAAAATTCTAACACAAAATCTTCGAACACAGCACAAGCCCGGTACGAAACGATACATAATATATATATTATATAAATTTAAATGGAATTATTAACACTCGGTGCGTACGAAGAGATAGTAGTATAGATAAGAGTTAGTCCCTCGGTGATGTTCTAAAATTAAAACGTAACAAAAGCTGGAATAAAAACTAAATACAATAAGCCTATGCATTAAATGGACAGCATGAAGACAACACCGAAGTGTTGTACTCCACTCTCTACTGTGCTTTCTCCTGAGACTAGGTCGAGGTCAGATCTTGGGACATTTTGAAATGGTACATTACAAATACTGCCAGTTTAAAGAGACTAACACTGTTATATTGGGCTTTGCTTGCTGCACTTTTAAATCTGACCCAGACCTAGCTGAGGCTCGCCCCAAAATGCCAAAACACTCGGCCGTTACACACACTAGATCCGTTCCGGTCTAAGCTATGATATATCATATATCCGCATTAAAAATTCACATTTTGGAATACGGCGAGACAAAATTAACCTACAATATTCATTATATATATAAACATGTATATAATCATACAGCCCCATCCGTCCCACCCTCGTTCCCTTTAACTAACGAACAGCAACTTAAGAGAAGTTAGCTTACGACGTACGTTGACGACCAACCGTTCTGCACTCGACACTAAATTATTTATACTTTATTTATTTATAATAATAATAATAATTATAAGGATGCGATCATGAAACATTTTTTGTGGTAATTGCATTTTATTTAACGGGGTGGTGAGGCCAGCGCGCTGCTCCGGCTGCCCACCTGTGGGCGACATAACACAACATTAAATTAATGTTAATATTAAGAATAAAGAAGTGTAGGAGGTCCTCCGGCCAGGTGGGATAACGGTCTGCGAATGGCTGTAGGCAGAGGCTGGACGCGGCAAGCCTAGGACAGGGCGTGATGGCGCTCTTTGTGGGAGGCCTGTGTCCAGCAGTGGACTGAGATAGGCTGATGATGATGAAAAAGAGCAGAATTATTTCAATATAGATTAAGTTCTGCCGTGCGAAGTACCAAGTTCTACTTCGACTTGTAGTCCTTATATCATAATAAGATGATAAGGTGATAAGGTTGATAACGGTGATGAGGTAATACAGTAGTAGGCGGGCCGCACCGCGTGCTGGTCGTTCAGCAGCAGGACGACTTGCCGGTGTCGATGGGGCGGCCCTGGTCGATCTTGACGGCCGCGCCGCCGGGCCCCGCGCCGGCCGACGGCGGGCCCACGCGGCTCTTGATCTCGGCCGCCATCGTCATGAACGCCTGCTCCACGTTCGACGAGTTCTTCGCCGACGTCTCCAGGAACGGGATGCCCAGCTGCTCGGCGTATTGCTGGCGGGCGACATTACATTGATTTGTTTGAATGTTGATAACGTAACGTCACGTCTGTAATCCTCAAGGAGATAGGGAAATGAGTTTGGTACTCTGTGGGAGGTACCCCGGGTACATTTATGTCCCATTGTGGAAAAGGTGACGAGCCTAGTGCCATGCATCGGGCACGACTCCAGTCTCCGCTGACCCGAGATTAAAAGTACTGTAGGATGGCAGGTTAATGCTTTTGCAAGTGGCATTAATTTACTAACTCATTTTTTATTTATTCACTTAGTCTTTATTGTTAAATTACGAGCTAGCTTACTTATGGACTTAGCACCTATTGGCATTGTCTACCAGTCAACCCTCCACCTGAGACAATATGTGACAGACAAAATAAACCCTGTGCCAATGTTGAAAACATTTCCAAAAATTTGATGTAAACAAATACATATATCTATTACCTACATTTAATCAATGCACACACACATACATACTGTAAAATTAAAAAAACTATTATATATTGCAAAATAAAAAAATATTTCTTAAGCACCCCTAAGAAGTGTGCCTTCTTTCTTATCTTTTACATCCACTAACGTCAAAACCAATTTTATCGATTAACATGTAGTTGCGATTTTCATCATCAAACACTCTCTTAAAAGCTTATTTTAAATGTGCACTTCATTACAACATGACCTAATGTGATATAGCAGAACCAACAGCTGTATGCAGGGAGATTACAAATGTGTTGAATGGGATAACTAATTCATAATCGGACCTTGAGTTGTGAAAAACTTGAGAATAATTGTATGTAATGAGAATAATATAAATACAAAGAAAAAACACTAGTGTGTGACAATTAGCTTAAATTACATCAGCAAAAAATGGAAAATTATGTCGAGAAAGGTTACTTTATTACTTGGAGGAAAACAAATTAAATACAGCACAGAATGAGATAAGAATATGCAATTATACTTTGCAGATTTAACAGTGATAACAATTTGACTCGATCATTCCTGTTTTACAGGGTTCTCTTTTCAGAATGAAAAGGGTTAGGGCTATCTATATGCTGCCATGCTAGCCAAATATGAGTTGCCTGATAGAGGATTATAAGGTAGGCAAGATTGTGTATATTCCAAGTTCCAGTCGTATTTAATCTTTCATATTCTCATGAGTTTATAAAAGATGCAGGCCAGAATTTGAAATTACATCCGGTGGTGTGTGGGAGGGACGTACTAAATTCTCAACAACTAAACAATCACCACTTGTAGGGTTTATTAAGGTTTAGGATACTCTAATTTAAGCCCATATTCAATGTCAACAATGAGGTAACTAATAATTATCCTTCACAAAGGATACAAAAGAAGATGTTATTATATTTTGCCAGTGACACTTCCCAACTGATAATACTCTATCTACATGTCTAGTCCGAGGGACATAGTAAAACGTGATTGTATGCAATTCCACGCAAATGTATGTTATGTTTACTGCGCGTTTGTTTATCAAACATTTCATACTTCAGGACTGTTTGACTGTTTAATAGCGTACCGGAATGACGTAAATCTTAATCTTAACAAAGATGCAAATACACATGGTATGAGTCAAAATGGCGGGATAGTAGGCGACAAGGGGAGGGGCGAAGGTTAAGGTTCAACTTTTACATAATAAACATAATTACAATAATTTTAAGTTATCTGTACATAAATATGTGAAGATTATATATATATTTATCCTTTCTCAATAAATGCAATTAGGCTTGTGAGATTAAGATTAATTTATTCAGGGAAGAGCAAAAACCTAAAGCTTTATATAATATAAAATACAAATACATATATTAAAACATAAATAATTACATTTTAATACCGACCAGCAGTTCGCAACTTTAAATAAACTGGTAAGACTAGTCATTTACTTGGCCACATCAATCCCAAATTGGCTCACCAGTAGATGACTGGCCCATAGGCCAGTCATTGGATCATCAATTGGGGCCTTTGAAAGTTAAAAAATTGTATCAAAAGCTATATGTAACTTAATGTTAATGATAGTACTGATGTATTATTTTAGCAATCATAATTTCATAAAGATCAAACTAATTAATATTTTTGGTGAATGTAAAAGAAGCCCATTAGTTCAGTAAGGACCAAGATAGTTGGTACTCCCTGCCTAACCCGATGTAATTCTAGTGGATTATAATAACAGTAATCGAAACAAATTCCATGCCGATAGGGACACAAGTTGATACTCACCTTGGCCGTGTTGTAATCGACAGCTTTCTTTGTGGTGAGATCACTCTTGTTGCCGACCAGAAGCTTGTTGACGTTGTCGCACGCGTAACGGTCGATCTCCTCCAACCACTGCTTTACATTGCTAAATGAATCCTGAAAAGAAATTGACACAAACGGTCATAAAACTAGAATAATATATTCAGATAACTCCGACAATAGTATCTAATCTCAACCTAGGCAGAGTCGGTATAATTGATAAATTATAATTGTGTATTAGTGCATCGTTGGTCGTGCTGATTGCAAGCGTGACTACCGTTCGGCAGGTCCTGGGTTCAAATCGTGGGTTGGGAACTTTCAGATTTTTTTAGTAGTCGCTTTGAGTCTGGATACGTGCCCGGTGTATGGCAATAGACTCACCATATATTCCATAGTGAACGTAAACGTAAACCAGTAAACGTAACTGGTGAAACTTGAGAGTGTACTTCATTCCTCTGCCTACCTCTTCAGGGATCACAGGCGTAAAGTTACGTACATATTTATGTATCTCTGAATAAATATTTATATAGACAATTTTACACACAGACAGCACAAATACTCATATGGCTTGTGACACAAATATATATTTGTATCAAAATCACACCTGTACAGCAGTTACACTGACACTTCAGTTATTGAGTAACCACTGGGTCAACGTCAGTCAATGTTAAGTTAGACAAGATTATGAAATATAATTCTTTGAAAGCGACTTAATTGTACGTAGGTACTATACTTAACACTACATAGTAATATCAACATATTACTGTGTAGTAGCTACAACTAGCTACTATGTATTTTATATACAATTTATATATAAAAAAAATTGAGCTTCACAGATCATACTGATAGAGTAATGATAGTGATCAACAAACATACATATAAGGCTGATATGTTTGTGATGTCAATCATCTTGTTTTATTTAATATCTAACAGCCGTACACTGTACTGTAACAGCTGTTAGAGTCACATTGTCTCTTCTGAGCTACATGCGTACTGACATATAAACTTGACAAATTCAGATTGAGCAGGTAAAAGATTCATCCAAATAAAAAAAATGTAAGCCCTTGCGTACTCATGTCTCGCGCACAACATGCCGGACAAGATCGCCGTCATGTCCCAACGATTTCTAAGATGGCGGAGCAATTTGAATATAGAATTTATTTCTGAGATGGAGAGATATCCTTGTTTATTGTTTATTATTATACCTTGTTTATAAACAATATTGTAAAATGGAGATTACAGAAAGTCTGCACTTTGTTCCTTTCAATATACGGATGAACCCAGTATGTTCTGTCACGTCGATTTCTTTGTCCGGTTAAGATTGTACAAAATTATAATTTCATCATCACTTGTGTCAGACAATTTGTAAACGTGTGATCTGTTTAGCCGCTTCGTCTATAGTGGCTGAACTGGCAACAGGCGTCGTATGACACACGACTCGATTTTTGTATTGGAGACATGTGTAGCTTTGTGTAGGAAAGGCCTAAGAGATAACCTAATTACTTTTTAAAATTATATCTCACTAAGTACCAAATACATTTATTTTATTTACACTTTCTTTAAGTTGCCACAAAAAAGTAACATTACACCTGTAACCCCCGAAGAGGTAGGCAGTGGAGTGTGGTACACTCCCACAATTCATGAACTATTTCTATTTTGTTGTTTGTTTATATGTGTACGACCTTCAGTAGTGAAGACGCGACATAGAAGAGAATATTTAAAAAAAAATACATTTTACTTGATGAACTTCATATTTTATTAACAATAAAATAACGATCGATCGATTGTTAAATTTTTTATCGAGAACAATATGCTCTATGTGGACATACACTAAACATGAAAGAAAAATAAAAGATGATGAAGAAAAAAATTAATGATTTTATGGGTCATCATTAAACATTAAAATCTAGTTAATAATCGTATTGAGCAGCCGTTCTGTAATCTGGCAGAGTGCCAATTCCAACAGATTTAGTGCACAAACTGTTTATGGGGCATGAATATTAATGACTGGGTGAATTATTTACTCCAAACCACTGTTAAGTGTTCTATTTTTGGACGCCTATATGTTACATGGAAAAAATTCTGTCTTGTCGGTTGTGTTGGTTGCAAGCGCGACTGCCGATCGGGAGGTCCTGAATTCGATTCCCGGACCGGGCACTACTAAATTTTTCTAACTTAGATTTTCTATGTGTGGCTCGGAGTCTGGATATGTGCCCGGTGTACGACAATAGGCTCACCACCTATTCCACAGTGGGACGTAAATGTAACTGGTGAAACATGGGAGTGTACTACACTCCTCTGTCTACTTTTTTCGGGAATTACAGGCATGATGTTATTTGATAATATAGAGATAGCTTGAGCCTGGAGGTAAAATATACATTATATAAAACTTATAATTTTTTAAACATTACTCTTTTCAGCAAAGAAAGACTGAAAAATGCAATAAAGATTTGCTATAAAATAAAGACTAATAAATATATTCTTAGAAATATTGCCTATAGGAATCGTATAATAGATACATAAAACAATCCAATTAGCCAGTACCAGGCGTTGGACACAATTTTTTAACATCCTACTACTGAGGTAAAGTACATACATATCATCACTCCAGGTGCATTGCGGGGTAGGCAGATAGCACAGAGTGCCAAATATCTCTATTCTTGCACACCTGTTATGCCTCTTCCACATTCATCACTCTCTTCATATATACACACTGAGTTTGGAGACATTTAATTTCCCCATCAGATAAAATCTTATTTATTTGGTCTAGATAGGTGCTAAGCAAAAGACTCTCATAACTGCCACAGGTCTACTAACACTTATTTATGCTTTGGATATATTATGTCATGATGACTTACTTTTGATAGTCAGCAAATTTATTCACATATTATGATAATATCAGTTTTTATATATCATTATTGTATGTATACTTTTTGTAACTAAATTAAATGATACATCATTTGTATGTGATAATGCACTAATATATAATGAGTCATTTCTTGTTTTAATTGTGGTCTGTTCATATCTTCAGATTCATTATTAATTAATTATTTCTATTCCTCATAACTCTAACACAGCAAGGTAACATAAGCAAAGTATTTGATGAACGAAGTATTCAGCAAATTATTAAGTATATCCATCATACACAGGGCATATCAAGGGGTTACTCTTCATGATCATATCTGAGCGATATTAAACTTCTTAATGGCTTCTTGGAGGCTACAAGGGCTTCCTAACAAACAGTCAGTCAATAACTAGTATTAATTTGGAGTGTGGATTATGGTACATAGCATTGAAATACAGGGGCCTATAGGGATAAATATCTTGTACTCAATATGCTCTGCCTACCCTATAAGGTATCTGGTGTGAACTAAGTATGTTTGTTGTATAATATTAATAACATATTTACCTGATCCGTGCAGTCATATACAATGATTATTCCGTGTGCCCCCCTGTAGTATGATGAGGTAATCGTTCTGAACCGCTCTTGACCTGCTGTGTCCCATATTTGTAACTTTATAGTCTTTCCATCTAGTTCGACAGTTCTTATTTTGAAATCCACGCCAATAGTACTAATATAGCTCTCTGTGTATGTGTCGTCTGCGAATCTGAGTAGCAGGCATGACTTTCCCACACCGGAATCGCCGATCAGGAGGAGTTTAAACAAATAGTCGCTGGAATAAAGGGAATTCTGTATTTATTACACATAACATACATATGCTATGCGTCAATGTACTACATTACGATGATAAACACGCACGGTGTGAGCGACGGCTGAGGAGGCGTATCTTTGTTTGATTAAACAAAGGAGGCCTCCAAATTACGATTTTAGAATTGAGATTCACCATCACTATTACTAGTTTACAATAAGGCGGAAGTACGCGATACTTTCGTGCGCCATTCAATGATTATTACGATTACGTTTTTCGTTTTCGTTGGTACCATGAACACCATGAGTCACCAGACACACAAAGATTACTATCCAATACAAATCGTTAACTATCTCAATGGATCCAGACAAATGGTTATTCTCTCGTGATAATTTATATGTGTACAAAATGAATGTGCTAAATTGAACAAATTTCTGCCCATCCTTGTTTCACACATCACCATATAAAAAGACACTTACTATTCTGGGTTCATTTTGTACTATAAATGTATTCTGGTTCAAATGATTGAGTTGTAGAATTTCTTGAATAAACTTTGATCCTTTGTTTCGAAAATAGTACAGCACGAAATAGCAAAAAATTATACTATACGTAGAATAATGGCCGCCGACACTGAAACACCCACACTGACGTAAGTCAGACAAATTCACATATGGCAGGAGTGCCACTTGGCAAAATTGAAATGCGTTCAGAAAGATTTCTCGAGTACAAAATTTATTACTGATACGATTAAATATTCCATAAAAATGTTGTGAATTCGTAATTAAGAATTATTGAAGAATAATTTTATATGATAATATCAACCAAATTATTATACGTGGGATTAAATATATAATAGACAGTTAATCTTAATAAGAACTGCGTTAAAATTATCTTACACCAAACGTCACTACTTATTCAGATTAAAAAGAATGTTAATAAAACTCCCGGTGTGAAATATTGTAAGGGATCAAAAAATGTAGACAGCTATGAAAAGGGATAAAAGTGTCTTTAAAGTACTTTATTGTATATAATTATAAAAAATTTTGTCTATGGTTGAAAAACTAACATTTGAGTTATTAATTTTGGTTATTTTACAAAAATGTATATAGTACCTATGACGCAGTGTTGCAAGTTCTAACTTTAGAGACAATATTAACGTAGAGAAATAATTTGCACCAGAACAACATTATCGATTACATAGAATAGAGCATATACGTAAAATGATACAGCCCTACCTTGACCCAAATATAGAATTTACAGGTTGTTACCCTGAAATAAGTATATTGATTATGATTAAACTACAAGGATAGAAGGATATGAGCGCATATAAAATATCCCCTTGGGAATAATCGTTTTTTTGGAAACGAATTTAGTAATGTTTTATATAACTAAAGAGTACCCAGTAGTCTCGGAGATCGGTTATAAATATCCATGGGCGACAGCGGTCATTTGCGAGTCTCGTGACTGCCCCTCCCCCTCCTCCACTCTTTAGTGGCGATAGCAGCTCGGTCTCAACGTGCCCACGCTGTAATTGCTCTTTCCGGGGAACTCCCGCTACCAATCTCCTGTACCACGATTTAACTAATCGTTATTCAAATCAAAACGGTTACGCGTAAATAGAGCAGACCATGTGGAGGCCACGTTTCCAATGTGTAGTGACGTCTCCGATCTTTACTGCTAGTAGAGATCATCCGTTTTCGCCAGTTTTCCGGAGAACACAGCAGTGCAGTCATTGACACTTTGATGATCGAGAAGCCGGATATGCGCAACATGTTATGTAAATATTTGGAGATTGCCAAGAGATTCCGGACCCCTGTATACAACTATGTACTTGTGACTCTGTTTACTTGCTTGAGGAGTATACCTATATTTTAAAATTACATATATATCACTGAGGCATGATACTGACTCATTCAAGTATTGCCTTAGGATTTCTTTATAACAGCAGTCTTGTTGGTCGTGTTGGTTCGAAGCGCAATTGCCGTTCGGGAGGTCCTGGGTACAAACCCCAGGTTTAGCTTTACGGGATTATTATAATTTAAATTTTCTAGTTGTGGCTTGGAGTCAGGAAATGTGCCCGGTGTATAGTAATGGGTTCACCACCTACTCCATGATGAGATTTAACATAACTGGTGAAACATGAGAGAGTACCTACATTCTTCTGCCTACCTCTTGGGGATTACAGGTTGATGTTACGTTTGTTACATTCATTTTATATATTTATTTATTAATATGAAACATGAGCCAT
>DWDU01000700.1:0-17324 GCA_018245575.1 Jemadia suekentonmiller | reverse complement strand
GTAAGCGGAAAAAATGTAATTATTTACGACATCACATTAGAAACCTCAAAAATAACAGTATTTCTCCACTATTTAATGGATGTTATTATACATGTAAACCTTCCTCTTCAATCACTCTATCTATTAAAAAAACCCATGAGAATCTGTTATGTAATTTTAAAGATCAAAGCATACAGACACACAGACGGCAGAAAGCGACTTTGTTTTATACTATTTATAAAGATAAGAGTAAAGTTTAAGCCCCATGAACATTCTTTAAAATAAATATTTTTTTTATTATCTAGTTATTGTTTTAAGTCCTCAAACTAACACTGTTTCATATAAAATACATTATAAATATAAGAATATATACAATACAAAAAATATCGCGGTGTTCAAAATACAGATAAATGTGTGTGTCGCTAATAATTTGGCCACCTACTGCAGCTTTCAGATCCATTCCCTACAGGAACATTGTAGATGAAGTTTTTTTTATGTAATTTTGTTGATATATACAATATCCAAATGATTATTTAATTCAAAAGAAATTTAAATAACGATAAAATGTAAATAATTTAAACTTAATTATAACTAAATAGTAAGTACAGTAACAAAATAGAAATGATTTCTGCTACGTAAATCGCAGCCGACGTAAACAAGGCTATGGTAGCGACACCCACGTGTAACCTTGAAGGTTATACATATAAATAAGTGCCTCTTCTGAAGTACGTGTCAGCGTCCCGCAAGTTTCTGACATACAATAGAATCGATGGGCGCCTTTAATACACCCACGTTCAAATTACAGACGATGTTTTCGTCGCCTTAAATATTGTCACTTGTTTTTAGTATTTGCTGGTTTTACTGATACCTAGATTCTGAGATATAATCAACAATGTCAACGTTACGCAACATTGTCATTCCGCAGTAGATCGAGCCTGTGTTGTGTATGATAACCAGACCGATAGTGACATACAAATTTACATGTACATATCTACATAATAATATTTAAGAAACATTTGTTGCATCCAGACGCGATAAATACTCGTGTTCGTCACACAAATGTTTGTCCGAGTTGGGCATCGAACCTACAACCTCTGGATTCGCAGTGAGGTTCACTAACTACTGAACTAACGTTATATGAGTATTTTCTTAAATATTCTTGCTATATTTCGTTTTGCTATATTTTGTTTAAGGGAAAAGAGTAAAATACGTGGCAAACAGATACATTAACAGGTAACCGCCGCCGCCCCAGACACATCTGCAACGGACCTAAAATAGTTCTGTGGGTATTAGTTGTTAATAACACTAAGTTTAATTTAAATTTACTTCTTGACAAGATAGCAGTAGCTAATGCTGGACATAGGTTTCACGACCAGTACGCCAGTATGTTCAAACTTCAGCTCCTAATATCCAACAACTGTCGTCACGTCACCTAGCTACAAGTATCAAGGCGTTCCCTCCACTCCAGAACACGTCTACTCCAACAGTTATCGGTACTGCGAAAGATGTGACCAGTCCACTGCCAATTTTTAATGTTTTTTTTTTCTTTCAAAAATTATTTCAATTAGTATATATTTTTGTGAGTTCAGTTAATAATCAGTCGTGTTGATTCGAACCGTGACTGCCATATTCGGAGGTTCTGGGTTCAAATCCCTGATCGGGCACTATTGGGTTGCTCTAACTTAGATTTTTTAGTAGTGGTTCGCTCTGGATACTTGTCCGGTGTATCGCAATAGGTTCACATTAGAAAACATAGTAATTGATCAATATCTTAGGACCTTACACGCCCATCAGATTCCAAAATAAGAAGAGCCTCAGTTATGGTAATCAGGTGAGTGAATAAATATTTATATGTGTACATATGATCATACATATGAACATATATGCATATTTATGTAAACATCATTACACTAGGTCTCTTTAGTAAGCAGATAGGTAAGGAGCAATGAGTACCGAATATCCACACACCCACTCTATCCACATCCACTCTATCCACAAAGCTGACATGTTGCGTCTACATTAATTTATAAATTTTCTCTTTTCATACATACACGCCAGTATCGGAGAATTCTGCCTCCCCCCACCCCCTTCACCCTAGTCAGCCAATATCAAACATATTTCATCATTATTTGAATCTTGATTTCCTTTAAATACATATATTTTTACACCCAGATCTAAAACGAACACTTCTGTTCACCACACAAGTATTTATTCCGTGTGGAAAACGAAGCACAATTTAATTTCTAAACACTGTCAAGAATTTAATAGGTTTAACCTCATCGCCTGTTTGCCAAATATTTTCCAAGATTCGTAGAACACTTTGTTCGTTTGAAAGGCTCATGTTGCCATAATTTGCGAAGTAGGTTTATTATTTATCAAGAATACAAACTCGGTGAAAAAGTATCTGATTTTGCTTAAATTACATCTAAGTCAAATGGCAGGAAAATGAAAACTGTGTTAAGAATAGGCGCGAGTTAATTCGCGGGTTTTGATGGTTGTTGAAAAATGGAGTCTTGAAGGATAGTCAATGATGACGTGTTTCAAGTGTACGGAAACATAATGTTTATTTTATTGTTCAAGAAGTTAAATAGTTCTCAAAGGGCAATGATATCTTAGCTGCCACGTAATTTATTAGTATACAAATATACAATGGTTGCTGAAAATACGTTTCATTTTAATTAACATATGTGTACCCCTGATATAAATTCATATAATTGTGTACTTTTCAAACGTTTCCATAGAGCGTTTTCATAGAAGACGGAGGGAGCTGGTATGTTTACTGAATATTATATAATCACAACAATACAAATATCGGCGCCAATATAATAAGTTTCGGTGTTTTTCCAGACATAATTTGCATGTGTAACCGTCTAAGTGAACTCACCTGGAAAAACGTTTCCACCGCCTACGTATAACCTCATCTAACCTCCAAGCTCAATAACACCTCCACAAAGCGTGGGGTGTAATACGACTCAACTATTCATGTTACCTCCCCTGTCGTCTCAGCGACGGCTTTCACAATGTTATTGTCGATAAGGTGACACATAACGTAGGAGTATGCTTTGTAACCGAATAATCATTGAGGTACTTTAATGTCTATGTATAGAAGTTAAGCAGTTGGAGGATATTTTTTATTTTACGTATGAAAGTTGTTTTAGACTCTAATCTATATTAAGGGTGCGAGACGATTATGCTGGATTTCGGTTCTGTTTTAGTTTTAGCAGTCAACGCTTATAAGACATATGATATTTAAAATTGTCTATGCCATTGTCTACAAAACCGGACGTACGTAAACTACACCTTAATTACCACTCAAAACCAACAGGACCTGTGACAGCGTCGCATCTATGGCTGTATTACCGTCAAATTATCTTACACATATGTACCGTCAATAACGGCCTAGTATTTTTATATTTTGGATTTAAGAACATGGTCTTACCTGTACATACGGGTGACCAAAAATGTCTACATCTTACCACTTCAAAGGAGTCAGACGTTATCCGTAAAAGAGAAATACCTAGTAGTAGAATGTGACGTGTATAGTTTATAGGTACATATTCGTTACAATATATAATACACACCAGGATATTGGAAATTTCAACACTTTCAATTGTTCTTAGGAATCTGTTTTGCATTGTCCTCATAATTTCCACTAAATATTCCATGGAGTTAAACCTACGCCGATGAAGAATCCACTGCTGTACGATCGCATCTAAATTTTAAGTATCTAAACTTGTTACTATCACCACATCTTTTCAACATAAAACCCGCATGATAAAATTTAATACATATCATTAAACGTTAGCGGTATTTCTTAAGAAAACCGAAGCCACATCCCAGTACATTGAATGATATGAATAACGTTACAACAATAGCAATGCACGTAAATACACGAGGCATTGTCTTGTATAAACCAATTGATTTGTATATTTGTAGCAAACAATGTAAATTCTTAGGAATGAAAGAGCAATTTTAGGGGAAATAATAAAAT
Organism: Jemadia suekentonmiller; assembly: GCA_018245575.1. NCBI lineage: Eukaryota > Metazoa > Arthropoda > Insecta > Lepidoptera > Hesperiidae > Jemadia > Jemadia suekentonmiller. The sequence continues at coordinate 13,354 of DWDU01000700.1, read as the reverse complement.
TACGGTCTTTAACTTAGCCCTACTATTCTTTAACTAACCCTATCGTTATTGTAATATAACACTTTGAAATGCTTCCGTCGCCAAATCTGTCGTAATTATATCATTTTGCTGACGCTTAAAATGTTCGATAAAATCATTGTAATCTCAGTCATTTGAATACGAAATATTAGTCACTGAATAAGGCAATCTCTTGAATCTTTGTGATATAAAATGACTGTGTTTACATTCAAACTTTAAACATTTAAGTGCCGTGAAGTACTAACTTTTGAGTAGCTCTATCTGTCGTAGAAGACAAGGATCGCGTTTTATAATTCTGAATTAACAGTTTGAAAACCAAGGTAAGAAAACAAGCAGTACATAACAACAGTACATTATAGCAACCGTGAATTGACATATTCGGTTTAGTGGCGTCCCACTATGGAACCTTTACGTCAAAGGTAACTGGTGAAATGTGGGAGGCTACTACACTTCTCTGCCTACCTCTTCCGGGACTATAGGCATGATGGTGGTACGCTTTTTTTAAATGTAGTATATGATTGTGGTAGTAAACAAAATTATATAATGTGACTATTGCCTATAGTTTTGGTTTCAAGTTGAAGACGTATGTATCAAATAAAGAGGAATGAATCTGGTCAACTCTACACTCCTCTGCCTACATAACAGGGATTGTAGGGGTGATTATACGAACCTGGTCAACCTGACCAATGCACGCTGACACTGACGCCTTTGGAAGAGGACAAGTCCTTTTAATTGAATATTATGAATAAGTTCTTAGTTTTATTAGTCTCAGACATATCTATGTTGAAGATAAAACATATTTAAATTTTTTGAACAAACAAAACTGTGTGCAACTTTGAAATATTCGCTTTTTAACTTTAAAATGCCATTTCAAATCAGCGGAGACATTGACGAAGTGCCTCAATTGTGGCAACGCGACAGATCCCAACAATACCCTTGAGATAAAGGTGATACTTAATATATGTACATACCAAGTGCTCACGTGCATAATGTGATCAAATAGCATCCGTCACGTCACATTATCATACATTGTCATGGGGCTTTGAAGCTATGTTATTCGTTTCTGTCAGAATTTCTGTCTGTATTTTTATTGCCTCCTTTGTATAAATTTTAATACATTTTACAGTACATTATTTATACACACACACACACACACACACACTCGTAAAGTGTCCACCACATTTATAGGTTCGAGAACATTTCGATACGTATAAAAAGCGAGAAAAATTTGAAATTCGATTGCCTGACATTTCGTGCGTTTTGAAATCACAATACGACACGAACCAGATTCGAACGTTGGAGTAATATAAATGTAGAATAATAATTTGAATTGAGAAAATATCCATTCAGTATTTTTTTAACCTATTATTTTATCTTTGTTCTTTCTCAGAATGATAAGGGATGATGATGATAAACATAATCTGCCATGCTGGCCAAGTGTGGGTTGGCAGACTCCGCACGCCTTTGAAAACATTTTTATTTTTGGAGCGCTATAAGATGTGCTTGCGATATTTTCCCTCACCTTAAATTAAATTATTTCTAATCTTATAACGCACATTTTTATAAAGAGGTGGGCTTCACAACACTTCTATATAACGGTAGTCTACTTGGCATCCCTGTAACGGTTCAAGAACAAGTCAGGGTTGCACAGAATGAAAAGCCTTCTCATAATCCACCAAAGCTAGACACAGATGTTGATTATACATTATAATACATTATTATATTACTTTTGTGTAATTTGCCTCACTCTGTGAATCTACGGTGCGTTACTCTGTAAAGTTTTACATATTATTATTTACATATTATATATTATTATTACATATTATATATTTTAATGATTAAAACCTTATTTGAACACAAAGTAACAAAATGGCTAGAGCCGGAGATAAAATCCAATGTAAGTTGACCTCGCATATATATGGCCGATCATATTAAATAGAATTAAAGTTACATTGGATGGCTCGATCGAGTGAGCTCAGCTCTACATAAAGGAAATCAGGGAAAATTGTGAAACTTAACATCGCACGAGCGAAGTCACAAGCAACACATCGTTATAAATAATCACAGATCGATCCATAATAAACTGACTAACTTGAAGATGCTCACATGTATTAGTTCGTAGAATATAGAATAGGCAATTTCTAATTCTTCGAGTGACCGTTCGTTGTGTTACCCTGTATCTATATGAGTAATAAACTGAGATTTATTTCTCTAAACAAAAAAGTATGTACAGATATTCTGCAATGTAGATTGTCAATTGAACGACTCTCTTATATCTACAATAAACTTAAATTGAAATTTACTGCATTAATTTACAGAATGATATCGGGTTGAACATTTGTATACGAATATATACCGAAAATGTAATATTTACGTACAACATTATCTGATATAAATGTATAAAAAATTTTGAAAACTCGCAAGAACAATTTATGAAATATTAGTTGTTCATTTCTTCCTTCTTTCCGTTAAAACACAAACACCGCTCGGTATATGTAGTTGTTTGTTCCTAATATTGTTCCTTTTGTATCAACATATCCGAGCTACGTAACTAATGACTACTACACATAACCTTTGAGTTACGTAAAGATCGTATCTGGGAGTGTCAATCTTTTATTCAATACAAACCCTCGATGACATTTTCTCTCTGTTTCGTTATTCTGAAGATAAATTAATGTTATTTCTTGATGTATAAAATATCTTAGGTCACAACCTTATGAATATATTTGTGGTCGACCGATGGCAATACTTACAGAAAGTCAATCTTAAATGGCCTACATGGAACCATTCACATAACTCCACGGTCACTCCAGAGTTATTTAAAAACGTCTTAAATATTCTATTTACGAATATAAGGGTTCCTGTAGTCCATAAACATGTAAACCTTATGTCTCTAAGAATAAAGTTGAACTCCGCCATCCAGTTCAGTAGTTGGTGTATTAAAATCTCTAGAAGTCCGTGTTGAATTCACAGCGGAATATCGAGATACAACACGGCCGATCGATAGTCTGCCCGGGATATGCGCTTTACGTCATCGCATTTAAATAGGTCAACCTAGAACTAGGACTCTGTGCAATAGTTATGTCTATTAATGAAAAATATTATATATAACATCACGCCCTTTACCCCCGAAGAGGTGGGCAGAAGAGTGTAGTAAACTCCCACGTTTCACCAGTTTCGTTTACATCCTATCATGGGATAATTAGTGAGCCCATTTCAACTAGAAATTCTAATTAGAGAAACCCAATAGTATTCGGCTCGGGATTTGAACCCACAACTTCCCGATCAGCAGTCGCGCTTGCAACCAACAAAGACGACGTTGATCTTACCTATACATTCATCACACTTATCATACGCAATTGATAGATTTTTCTTACATATATATGTAAATGTACGAGTAACGTATATTTCTAAACCTTGTACTACTTAATAATAGGGAAAAAATAAAACAATGAAACCGTAACAATTTTTATTTATCCTTAAAACTTCCTTATTTACAATCAACATCACGTCAATTAATCTTATTATATAATCAATAATTATTTACGGTAAGTTTATATATAATTTAGTTGATATAGGTACATGTTAAATATTTAAGTTATCTGAGACGCTCGTCGAGTTCATACTTTCAGAGGCTTTTGATTCGCCTATCAGCCAGTGTCCGACCTACTTGGTCAAGATAAGTGTGTCTTCGGCTCCCTCGGCAACTGCATCCAATAACTTGTCTTGACTATGCAATAGTAATAATTATTAAAGAAAGATAAGTTATGCACACAAAATTAATGTGTATTAAAATATATAAAAAACTATAGAAGAATGGAACAAATCGTTCAGTTTTTTATTTTTTTTGTCCCAAAAGTAAATGTCTCTTCCCTATCAGGTGTAACCTCTAAAGACTAAAGATATTTATATTCAAATTCAAATATCATTTATTCATAATTGCTTCATTAGAACAGTTTTTGTACGTCAAAACGAAATTACCACCGCTTCGAAAGATACCTCGCTATAGAGAAAAAGCGGCAAAAGAATCTCCATAGGTACGCTACTGCATCTTTTAAAATAAGCAGTAATGTTAAAATGTACATTATAATTTTAACATAATTTATCCGTAAAGTCCACGACGTTTAATAATCTACTCTCAGTACCAAAAAAGGAAAAACAGTTATAGTTTTACAGATAGAAGAAGTATACGCCGAGGAATAAAATTTATTCCATGTCCCAAGGTTTCCAGCGGCCTGGGGAGCATTCTATTTGTAGCCACAGCGAGAGGGATGAAATTTGCTGAAACTGTCATGCGCACTAAGGCAGGGGCCGCTCGATAACGCACACTCTCAACAAACTTTAACACACACCTCTATAAGTTCAAAATGTGAATACGACTTGCGGCCAATGCGGCTTGCGGCCACTGCGGCCGTACCTTATACATCGCAGCTTTAGTATAGATATACTACCTATGGAAATAGAAAACGGAGCGAGCCGCATTCGACGCATGACGCAAGTGATTGCTGCAAGACGCACTCTAGGAAGCCTAGGCGTCGAGCGCTGCAACATCCCTACACAACTCTGTATAAATGAACTTTGATATTTCACTGTGAATACGAACTTTGACATTTGCGAAGTTTAAATCTCGTGCATTTCATAGATTGGATGGACATCTATAAATGAAAAACTAGTTTTGCGAAACATATAAAATTGATTTTAGTAGGTACTGTAGTGTCTTGAAAAAATAATTAGATCCTCAAATAATTTAATTGTCTGATAAGTGAAGTTCTATTGTAAGCACATTTAACTTTACGAAATTAACAAATGGGACGCGTTCAATCATATTTTTAATTGGTAAATATTAGGTACTTAATTAGCCCGCGTTCTGCATACTAGAATTTAGAAAAGAATAAATATATAATAATCAAGTCTTATATTTTGCCGATGTACGCGTGAGGCTTACAAAGATTGACCTTAAATACCTACTGCAACGTCTGAAAAAAAAATGTTAGATACTGTCAACAACAAGTAGGCATTTTTAGTATGATATACCAAAACTTAAAATCAATTGGATTGTGTGATTTACGAAATCTAATAATAACCTGTGTAAAATAGACAACTGTCACCAGAATGGTTCCCTTTTTTTCTTACTTATTGTATAATGTACTTAATTCCAGATAAAATTTGTGTATCATAAATATAACCTTCGATAAGTATAAAAGTCATTTGATACGGTTCGGTCAACATAGCCCCTGAATTATTCATCGACATCACACCTATCAATTTAACGACAAAATATTCTGAAATCGTACCTACCCCGGAGTCTAATACCGTTGCAGACTCTAAAGGCTAAGTTTAATACTTTACGGTGTTATGTAACGTTCCAATCTGATCTGTAAAATGTTAAATTGTCTAATACACAAAGTACAGTGGAGCAGTAGGAACCTAATTTATGCATTACCACCAAACAAATATATTTTACAGGTATCTCTTAAAATCCTTTTTGGACAGAAATACAGTTTTCACGAGGACTCCTTTGCTAATAGTTGTACGTGAACCCTATGTACATATATTATGAATATTATACGAATATTAGAAAAGTAACTTAATAAATTATCTTACAATTAGAGAAAAATATTTATGAATCGATATAATCAAGGAAAAAAGTTTTTCATTAAAATATTTTGCAAGGTCAATATGTACCTTATTAGAAGGAACTTGATCGTTGATCAACATTTGTTTTAAGAATAAATTAAACGTAAGATTTTGACATCAAATATTGTGAAAACGGTCAAATAATTCACCTGATTCCCGAAAATCTGAAAAAGAATGCGTTCATTTGCAGCAGGTTTCACTTATATCAGAAGCTTTCTAAACAGGGCTCAAGTTCGGCGAATTGAAAAAAAAAATGTATCCACCATAAAACAAACGCAGCCTTTTGACAATATGCCATTTTCTGTACCAAACAGGTAATAACAATGTAGGTAACGTCCAAACCAGACGATTTTTATTTAGGTATTTAATATAAGATAGATAACTATGTTGTACATGTGTAATCTAAAAAAGTGTAATAATAGTATTTTCAATATAATTAGTAATCTGTAGTAATAGCAAAATTAATACTTCAGACGTTAATTATATTCAGAATAGTGTTAATAACTATTTTAGTATTATTCTAAAATAATTAAAAAGATTTTCAGTGGGTACGAATTTGTACAAAATAAACAAATAAAACCAATAATAAATATGTATTGTTCATCAAAGCACTAAGTAATAATGCTTTTGATAATAACAAAGAGCAGGATGCTGCCTTAACTGAATCCAGGTCACGCTGACGTCAGCCTCCCGCTTACGTGCGTCATCGCGACCGCCATTTTGTGTATGCGAGAATACTTGATCCGACTGGCGCCAATATTTTACCAATTTTTCTGATTCAATATAACATGATGTATATTTTCTTTGTAATCATTTTTGTATATTTCACTGTAATTATTAATATTATTACATCGTTACGCCAAGTCTCTAACGGAGCAGGCAAATAGCAACAAATGCCAAATAATTATATCCTACCGGAATTGACGTACTTCTTATACATTCATCACTCTCGCTGTAATTTCTTGTTTTTAATTTACCAGCATAACTAGTACCTACCTATAACTGATATACTAATTACCCAAAAAATTATCAGAAAACAACTTTTCAGGTATGCAGCTACATTATTCTTTTCTGTATTCTTCGGTGTTGGATTATGGGCTCCTTTCTTTATAGTGTGGTATTCAATGGCTAAACGTACATTGTAACTGTTTAAATAAATACATGATTATTCCATCAAACTATTTATTTCAATGCCTAGGTGATAAGTACCTCCTCTGAGAAGCTATTGCAATTTTATATATTGTAAAAACTTAACATCACGCCTGTAATCCCTAGAAGAGGTAGGCAGAGGAATGTAGATCACTCCCACGTTTCACTAGTAGATAACGTTTACGTCCCATTACGGAATAGGTGAGGAGCATATTGCCATGCATCGGGCACATTTATATATTGTTACTAGAATAATATACCCGTCTTTTAATTTATATGGTCCTTTATTGCCCTCAAGCCCACTGTATCCACAAGTGTCAACCTCCTGTTTAAAAAAAGTAGCATCCATTACGCCTGTAATCGTCGAAGAGGTAGGCAGACGAATATAATACGCTCCTACGTTTCAACAGTAGGTATCGTTTACGTCCCACTACGGAATAGGTGGTAAATCTATTGCCATAGGTACGCCTGGTACCAATCCTACTAAATGTAATAATGCAACACAGGCAGAAATAGTGTTAATGTTCATTGTAGGTTAAAACAAGACGAGATCAGCTTTATTACAAAGGAGTGTTGTCACTTTTCTAATTGTTGAAGATTTAATGAAAGTCTTATGTAAATGTTGCCATAGGAATGATTTAATAAGTAAAAATAAGCAGTAGGTATATGTACAAAAATGTAAGGTATAAAAGTCCTTTTTGGATCGCGCTCCCTTGAAGTGAAGACGAAGGCTGCGGTACGTCGGTCTGTTGCCACAGATGAAGACGGAGGTCGCACAGATGAAGAACAAAAAGTCAATTCTAACTGCATGCTGTTAGCCAAAGGTTCTTTTCAGAACTAAATACTCGTATTTCTGTAGTCGTCTTGAGGACCGGTTTGTTCCTACTTCTAACCAACGTCAAGTGTGCTACAAGTGCGTCACAATTCATAAATAAAACAGATACCTATATAATATAAAACATGAATTTACACATTAAAATGAACTGACCCCAATCTCACACATCTCATAATCTGTGGGCGGGGGCGGTATCGGAGTTTATCGATCATCAAATCAAGATGCGAAAGCTGTTATTATTATACCATCTTCTCGCCGAATCTATTACCAGATACGTAGAGGGTAAATACATATTACCTTACAGACCTGACATTCTTCACTTTTTACATTTATCACTTTCTTCATACACGCGCACCGGTTTCGGAGAATTCTGATTGCCCGATCAGATCTTACGATTTATATACTTAAGTGAAACATATGTATTTTGTTTACGAGATTACATTTAAAATTCGTTGGGAATAATCATTTCATTAAACTTAAAACTGATGCGTCCTCTGCAAGCAAGTTACGAAGGAAATTGTAATCTTCTTTCTAATATCTATATAAAAATTTCGTGTCACAATTTTAATGGTCGAAATCCTCATAAACACAACTGATTTTAATAGTATGAGAATAAGTCATAGGCTATTTTTTTATACTCCTAAGTGATAGGCAATAGGCTGACCACCTATTCCATAGTGGGACGTAAACGTAACAGGTGAAACGTGGGAATGTTCAACATTCCTCTGCCTACCTCTTCTGGGATTACAGGCGTGATGTTACGTTCCTAAGTGACAAGTCCAAAAAAAAACAATTTTTTTTGACGAAAACTTTATTGTATTTGTTTAGATTTGGCATCAAAATACCAACGACCCCGAATTTTATCTTTCTACTATTACCTTCCATTTTTGCATGAAAAATATAGTTCGATTTTTAAACATTTGCAACATTCAAACCCATTTACAACAGATTCTTTACCCTATTCATTTGCCAGATTGCCATACACCGAGCACATATCCAGAATCCGAGCCATAACTATAAAACCTAAATTAGAAAAATTTAACAGTGCCCGACCCGGAATTTGAACCCAGAACTTTCTGATGGGCTGTTGCGCATACAACCAATACGACCTACGAGGCAGTCAATTTATTTAATAACAAAAATATTCATTAGACATATTTATAAGTCAACTAGCAATACATAAGATTATTAGATATAACGCATGGCAAAGGCGTAGTGTTTCTAACATCATCAAAAAAAATAATTAGTCTTTGCAGCTGTGTACCGACATCACGTTACGTTCTGAAAAACGCTAATGGCAGAAAGCTTTCTCGAGATTCAAGTTTTGTTAACCAAAGTCACCGAACCTCATTGTCCTTTTCTAGTAACATAAAAATCATAAAGTGACGTTAAGGACGGTACACATCAACTTTCACGATGTCGTACCTAATGTATTAAAAGGTATCCTTTTAGCGACGTGATCAAATTATAAAGACCTTGAGTGCAACAGCGCTCGCTAGTGTACCGGAGAGTCACAAATCAATAACCATGATATATGGCTACATAAAATAGATGTATTCTATAATATCTGTGGATGTCGAAGTGAGCCCAGTAGCGCTCCCGTCGGAGTTTGCGCACTAAGTATCTAAATGCACTGTGCAAACTGCCTCGCACCAATTGGCTCCGGAAAGCAACAAGTTACGCTTCTACAAGCCGCGTCTTAGGAGGTATTGCAATTCGTAAATAACAAGATATAAGAGACGAAATTCGGCGGAATAATGCCTTTTGTTTTTAAATATTGCCCGAAGTGCATCAAAGGAGCCCGCTCTTCAATGATGCTTGGCATAATAATGTGAGTACACGCCCAAAAATCATCAGTAAAACCATAGGGAAATTACTAATATTTTCTTTTTTCAGCTGTATATATAGGTAGTCAACATAATACCAATACTGAAATAGATTGAAATTTTAAAGTACATTTTTTTTACAGAGCCCTAATAAGTTCCTACTTCTGGGACTACATCGAGACCTACATGTGGACTCTGTTATTTATCATCATCTTCGTGAAATACGTCGGAATACCTTAAATTGTTAATGATTAATTGAATAAAATATTATGTAAATTAATCCTCTTTTCATTCCTTTTCTTTTTTACCTGTTGATTTTTTATTACACTGATCACTAAATATTGAATTTGAATTAACAATGATCATTTGCAAAATTTTTGATACGGATACCCGATTTTTTAATGCCACACAATATGATAATGCATAAAGAATAGTGTTAGAACTTAAAAACTGCTACTAAAAGAGACTAGCCTGATTGTACTGATTTCTTTGTCTATTTTAATCGCAAATAACTAATTAGATCATAAAGACCAGGTATTTAATCAAATCTGTTGATAAATTCCTTCTCATAAGTTAAAAAGGAGAACATAAAGTGAGCAATAATAACTCTAAATTAATTATAACAAAAAACATCTACTTTCCTTCGGTTTCTATTTATACATTAGGGAATCTTTAACTCTAAATACAAGTAACAACTGTAAGTCAATATTGTGGAGGCATAATTTGAAATTTTCATATGAATTTACCAAAAACATTAGTTAATTTCAAACAAATCGATAATTCAAAAATCTCATCAAATATAGTTTTTCCACAAAAAAACATTCAGTCTATTCTCACATGTATTGCTGGTATTAAATACACATAAATATCATCATCATCATCAGCCTATTCACCGCCACTGCTGGACATAGGTCACATGTCACAGAGCTCGATCTTCAGCCTAATGCCACAGACCCATGACAGGCAGTAACATCACTAGAGCGAGAACCTAATCTCTGCAATCAACAACCCACCTACCCAGCATGGTTATTAAAGGCAAATACCCTAATGGCATATAGGTATATACATGTATACACTACATTTTTCAGTTATCACCATCTTGTATTCTTCCCTTCCTTACCAATGAGTTAGTCAAATTATTGAATAGTTAACAGCAAGTAGTAGGCCTATAATACTTTGGTCTATGGAGAAAATATTAATTAGTAACTGTCCAGTCTATGTACTGTCTATTTACTAAACGTTTTGTGTACAGACACAGTCTAGACACACAATAGTTTTAAATATCTGACAAACAACTTGGTGCTGTACCTTCACCATAAAACATTATGATGTAGTCGGTTTCAACACAACTCCAGTTGATTAGATATGACTTAATTAAAAATTCAAATGTCATTTATTCAAAATTGGTTCATTAGAACACTTTTGGCACGTCAAAATGAGACTACCACCGCTTCGGAAAATGCCTCGCTATGGAGAAGCAGCGAAAGAAACTCCTTAGGTGTGTTTATGCATCTTTTAAAATAAGTACATACTTATATTAGAATATTATAATATGAACTCATTTATTGTGGAGCTAGAGTTACATGACACCAAGCATGTTTATCATTTAAGTAATCATTTACCTTGTAATAGGCTTTTCTACAAAGATTTATTATACAACTGGAACTACACTGCTCCGTATTATGTATAACAGGTTACTATCAGCTATTACTATTTACTGGAAAGAAATTATTTGGAGCATTAACTAATAACGAATGTTCATAAAGCAGGCATATATTATATAGGATTTTCACTTCTTGTATGAGTATGTGGAAATTGTTAAAGTACATACTAAAACTCGTATGACATTATATCCTATTGTCATGTATATTTGTGAGGAAAGAATACAATAGAGATTGCATGATAGGAACACAAAAAAAAGGTCTATCCATTGGTATATCCAAAAATAACATGCTACATAATGCATGAACATTCTAGTAGAGTATGAACGATCTTATCTGAAATGTGTAAGCGACAAAAATGTCACAAAATGAATGTTCAATGCTGCTATCTTAATCAGTGATCATTCAAGCAAATATCCCTTTCCTATACCATATACTTCATTATGAAAACAAGGCTTATAATTACTATAATTTATAGCACACTGAGCATCACAGGGGTCATGGTGTACATATGTTCCAGCAACTTAGTGACTGAGAATATAAAATATATATATAATATCTAAATTTAAAACTCAATAAATACTGATCATATACATTTTTTCCTTTCTGTATCCCAGCAAATTGTCTACAGATAAGGGCCCAACCCCTAATCAATGTAAAAATCACAATATTACATTATATTGTAACCAATCCTATTGTTGACATGGTGATATGCACTAAGCTATTTTTACAGAATTAATTTACAGTTAAACATACAATCACCACCATCATCTTCTTGTGCTGTCCACTGCAGAACTACACTTCAGTAATATTACATTAACATTAATTATATCACATTAGCCATTGATTATACTACATTAGACATTAATTATATCACATTAGCCATTAATTATACTACATTAGACATTAATTATATTACATTAGACATTAATTATACTACATTAGACATTAATTATACTACATTAGACATTAATTATACTACATTAGACATTAATTATATTATATTATATATAATTTAGACACTGGCATGATCACATGTGAACCTATTGTTATAACTATACTTTACAACAATGGATTTAAATATAAAATATATTAACAGCCCTCGGCATCCAAAGGTGTTCTTGTTATATTCATAAACCCTGACTACCAGATCGAAAATTGCATTACAATATATACTGTCTTACATCATTAAGAATATAATATAATATACAAAGAAATATTCTAACGTAACATCACGCCTGTAATCCCCGATGAGGTAGGCAGAAGAATATAGAACATTCCCACATTTCACCAGTTACATTTACGTCCTACTATGGAATAGGTGGTGAGGCTATTGCCATGCATCGGGCACATAACCAGACTCGGAGACACTACTAGAAAATTTTAGCAGTGCCTGACCCGGGAGTTGAACCCAGGACCTCCCGATCGGCAATCACACTTGCAACCAACACGAACAACGAGGCAGTAATTATTTTGTATATATTCCAGAGGCTATTATTTCATGTTCCTAATATAAATAAAATATTACAATACAATCATTCATGTCATTAATACCTATATACACCGAAAAGTCCCCACTATCAGATCAGAAAATTCATTATAATTAAATTCACTATACTGCCGAGTTGACAATTATCTTTATCTAGTAAGTTACTGCTAAATATAATACTTAAAGGATGCTGCTCTAGAATATCTAGAAAGTATTTAGTCTAAAGCCTATATTTGTATCACTATTTAACTTTCCTATTAGCGACAACATAAACATACACGATGGTATCATATATTGAAACTGTAATAAAACTACATAGATTATTTTACTAGGTTTATTCAGACATTAAATGTTGTTTCTAATACAGATTTCTCTGCAACGGTCACCACATTCAAGGCCAGGATGGTGGATCACCTTCCTTAACTCTGCCACCATAGAGCATAGACTTGTCCCTAAAACTAGTCATCCTTAGTGTCTCTTGATCATCCAGATATTTACCGATGAGGTACCCAGAAAAGGGCACAGCAAACCATACATAACGGGTGGATATACCAAAGATAGCCATATTAATGGAGCTGTTTCTGTTGCGTTTTCCACTTTCTAGTGTGATTCCAATCAAGAAAGATCAATGCTACTGTCAAGGTCGGTGCTGTGATGCTCACAAAGTTCCTACGAAGGAACCGTCGTATCGCCATAAAACTGAAACATTAGATAAAGAAATAGTAAGTATAAAGTACAT
>DWDU01000699.1:0-17329 GCA_018245575.1 Jemadia suekentonmiller | reverse complement strand
TGTGTGTGTGTGTGTGTGTGTGTGTGTGTGTGTGTGTGTGTGTGTGTGTGTGTGTGTGTGTGTGTGTGTGTGTGTGTATGTGTATGTGTGTGTGCGTGTGTGCCAGTAGTGATTTTAAGTTCATCAAACACGCTACATCTTATAACTTAATCGTCAACAACACATCACAATATCAAATACTGCGCTCAGCTACAATACGCTCTATGCGAATGAAAACAAAGTATATTATCCCTTGCACGTTATTAATGTGCGTCGCTCACCACATGCACCTCACTAGAACAATGCGAACCGATAAAAGTTTGGTGTTGAACTTGTCATTAGTACTGTATTGACACGGCCTGTTGATGGTGGGATTGAGGTCAGGACAAAATACGACGCGTTGTTGATGTTAAAGGTGTTATGTTTATTGTACGGAAAATTATTTGCTAAATGGATTGGACCTACTCGGACAATTACATAATATATGTTTAGCTATCTACCTTGTATGAGTGCGTACTACTGCACTACTACTGCGTTAATAATAGACTTAGTCCTCCCCTGAGGGGTTCCTTTCCGAAATCCTCGCGCTGTGCACGCGGCTTGGGGATCGCAGTGCACAGACCTTCGCACCGCCCTGAAAATACCCTTCAATCTAAAGATTCAACCATCGAACTAGGAATTGACGAAAATAATCTCAAATTGCTATTAGTTTTCATTAGTCAGCGTCGCTCTTAGTAGTAGAAATAACGCTGTAATTTTGAAACTCAATTTCATTTACAATGGTAATGAAATATATATACTTATAAAATCAATACCTACTTATGCTTTAAAATGTATTTAAATAATTATATTATGCCGTGTATTTTAGACATAACTGTTTGTGTACAATGTCAAGTAAATATTATGTTTTAATATTTTTTTTTAATTTTAGACTACTCAATTGCTACTAATTCACTTGCCCTTAATTCGATTCCGTTTATTAATTTTATTACAACATTCATGATGTAATTGCAAATAATTTATCAGTAATCGGTTCCTTAACACATTCTCTGTAAGGAAATACGCTTAGCAGAATTCATAGCTATACTGCTTTCACGGCAAATACCATGATATGGCAAGCGTTTTTTATTTGTTTTCAAAGAGCTCATTTTATTGGATCAATTCCTATACACTGTTTTATAATATTCCTCATGTCTTAACGTATTACTTACCCAAAGGTGAAATATGTTTTTCACTGTACACAATAAAATTCGTCTAGTAACAGACAACTATTAAATGTATCTGTTGACTTTTATCGATGCTTCTATTTCTCGCTCTAGGCGTGACGAATTATTTCATGTGTCTTAAACATTCTTCGTTTCTAAAATAAGTTACATATATGATGGTGTAAGTTATTTTGTGCAATTCATTCACTAATATGGACTATAATACTCGTAATTCTATATTAAATTTTCATAGGAATTCGTGTTGCACAGGAACCTGTGTTCTTCGAGTTTATTAAATGTTCGATGAACATAGGTTCCTAAACCAGAAATTCATAATATTCTTAATTTAAATTTGTGTTTATTATGCCGTGCCCAATCTGCTCAGTTACAAAAATCACACTGGCTGATTTGAAAAAGGAATTCAATTCTCTCAAATATTCAAGAGCTGATATTAAAATGTCTCGCTCACGGTGAACCAATTCCCTAAGTTCCCAACTCCGCAGACACAACTTTAAACTTTTATGTCCGTTTCATATAAAAACAATGGAATTTCAGTTCGATTCAATTCGCCTTTTATAACTCTTTGTTATCCGTTTCGTTCCGTTGTAACAAAGTTGTTAAATAAGTTAGGAGCACGTTTTTATTTCTAAATTTATAGGTGTATTTACACAACTTTTAAATGGGTATTTGTTATACGGTTTTTTCATTTGAAACGAATAACTTAGTGTTTTTTCTGGGTGGATGCTTAAAAATTCGTTTTTTGAATTTTTGCCGCTTCAGATATTGAATAGTAAGTCTACAACAGTGTGGACCATAAGGCATTAAGGAGTTTATAGACAAAACGGTATAGAATTATTAACTGCCCAAAATACAGAGAAAACCAATCAATTAGGTAACTTATGAATAGTAAGTTAAAATCATTAACTGTAGAGGAGCTAAATAGTATATGAACAGTATAACAATATACCAATTGTATATGTATAATATTGGTTTAATTACACCATGTATTAATTACTGAAGTATAATAATAAAGATTCATATTTTCGAAGATTCACAAAGTGAATTCGTATAAGGATGTCAGTCTCAATGTTATCGCAACGCGGGGGCGCCTTAAAAATTACGACATCAAAGTCTATTGTCGAAAATATTCCTGAATATTTGAAATTAAATCATGTTCGACAATACGACGACTAAATAATAAAAGCGGGCTGCAAAATAAAACGTTGGCGTTGAAAAATGGAATGGCTTAAAGGATATTAGACATAACACAATATATGGACGCCATTTTGGGCAGCGTGATCGACGCGCTTAGCCCGGTCACCTGCGTATTCGATATATTAATATGTTAATTTTTTTGTGCGTTTATATAAAAAACTGGATGATATTTTTGGCGGAAGCCCGTAATCACATATAGCAATAGCAGCAATAAACATTTATTAATATTTTGGCTGCGATCAAAAAAACAAATTCTAGAGCAAAATATGCCTTTTATTATAATGTATCCTATCAGTCATTTAATTGATTACTTTCATAATAATAAAAATAATTCTGCTATCTGTAATATCTCTTTAATAATTTATTCTAGTTAATTAATATATTCTTTAAATTAATTCCTTATAATAAATTAATCTATTACCTAACCTCGTAACTTTCTAAAGATAACTTGTACTCACAAAATTAATAACTGACAGGGTTTATACCACAATTATGTGCGAAGAATGCGTAGAAATATATGGGAAACGGGACATCTCCCTGAGGACGTTTGATCAATGAGCGTGCGGACAGAAATGTAGCATCTGAATACTAATGATCAGTATTGATTGCTCTGCTTCAAACCTCCGCACAATCATCAACTGTTTTTGAATTGAAGAACACTAGAAATAGGCTTCTATCCGATCAGAATAATAATAGATACTGAACGAAATCGTCGTGTCCAATGTGAAATTTGCAAAAATGTACACACATTGTCTTGAAATAAACAGTACTCATTTTTTCTAACTACTGGTGTCTTGAGTTATGAGAATATTGAAGGAGCTCGGTACGCGATTCTTTTCACCTAGTCATAAGGACCTCCGTGATAACTTTAGCTTCACTATAGAGTCTTGTAAAGAAGTCCTTTATTTATTTCAAAAAATCCTGTCATTTCCGTCTGGATTCTACATCCATGTACGGGCCTGTCGTTTGTAGACAACTCATGGATTGTTTCGTCGGTCCACCCGTCATGCTTCCTAATTCGCCTGTAGACGAGCAATAAAATTATGAAGGTAATCGGATGTGGTATTTTGTAACATTAATACTTTTCAAGAAATGATCACGGCTATTAACGCCGAAGAGGTAGGCCGAAGAGTGTAGTACACTCCCACGTTTTATCAGTTACGTTTACGTCCCATTATGGTGTAGGTGGTGAGCTTATTTCCAGACTCCGAGCCACTACTAGAAAATATAAATTACAAAAATTTAATAATGCCCGACGCGGGATTTGATCCCAGGACCTCCTGCCCGGCAGTCGCCCTTGCAAACAACACGACCAAAGAGGCAGTTGTAAATACGAGCAGAATAGTAATACGTATTTTACACGTACTTAAGATACGATACCATACATTTTCAGTATAAACTATAACAATTGAACATTATCGAACTAATGTGTCAAAAGTCTTTGCTCCCCTTTGGGTAATCGTATATACTAAAGTAAAATTTAGTTATTTTTGTACATTAAACATATGGCGATATTTTTCAAGTTTATGTCTGGTAAGAACCAAAAGTGCGAAGAAAGAATTTCATAAGAATGAAATACTTATAAATTCGAGTCCCGAATTTATTATTTTTTTTTTTCATGTATCACCAATCGTCTTCGTTTAGTTTTCATTCAGTTGATTTTTCATTGCAATCAACCAAGAATTCTAATCGAGCTGGAACACGACACAAAGGCGTAGATATAAACAACTGATAGATAATGTAGAAGAACTCTTAGTACTTACCAGTATATCAAATACGGACTATTACATCTGCGCGCTGTACAAATAAATAGTGTCTACAGCACAAAGCCTGGACGTGAGCATCAAAAAAGTCAGATTGTTCCCGCCTTTGTCTCTGAACGTATTTGCACTGAGACAACAACGCTTGCTATATTGACTGCAGATCGTGACACCCTCTTAATATATGACACTGGTCGTAGTCTTTCATATGCCGGCTATATTTACAATGTACTTGATCTGTATCTTAAATGAAAAAGGGGAAAAATTGAGACTTAAAATGTTAATTTTGTTACGTAACGCCTGAATTTCCTTAAAGGTATACGGACTGAGTGCAGTACAGTCACATGTTTCACCAGTTACGTTTACGTCTTACTATGGAATAGGTGGTGAGTCTATTGCCATACACCCTGCACCAATCCAGTCTACTAATATTAATAGTAGTAGCCACTAATATTAATTCCAAGTTAGAAAACCCAGTAGATCCCGACCTCGGAATCGAACCCAGGACCTATCGTTGAGTAGTCGTTGTTTCAAACACTTGAACAACAATGCAGGCTTATGTGTATATCAAAGGGCATAAATTAGCCGTTAAAATTTTATTCGTAATTCTTAATCTTATTCTGGATAATTTTGTCTAAATTTGTTTAAAAATGCCGACAGAACATATTTCAGGAACACGAACAAACACTTTCAAGCCACTTCAAAGACTAAAGGTCATTGTCCGTTTTGTTTAATGTTTCAAATGCCCTTAGGGCTTAACGAAATTAACCTAACTTAGACAAAGTTAGGTTAGGTTAGACAAACAAAACTGACTTGAAATCTTAATATACTGCTTGAAGCACGAAAAACGCTCGTAGATATTATGTAATTTAAACTTACCTACTTGCCTATATATGATTTAATTAGGCGTCGGTACATCTCAATTATAAAAGCTATAAATATATAACCGTTAGAGTTAGGTATTCAAGTAAAATAAAATATCAATTATATGTATTTATTTTTGATATATATTTACAAGGTACCATTGTACGTTACAAGTACCTAAAATCACGCTTGTAATTCCCGAAGAGGTAGGCAATGAAGTCTAAGTGGAGTACAGGTACCACCATGAAATAAGGCATGAGCCTATTGCCATACGTCGGTCACCATTCCAGACTCAGAATCACCACTAGAAATTTTAACTGGAAATTCTACGTTAGAAAAATCCAATACTACAATACCATGGATTTGAACCCAGGGCTTCTCGACCAGCAGTCGCGCTTGTATAATTTTATAAGTACTCAACCAACGAGGCAGACAAAGTACAATCATAACAAAAGCTTAATTTCCACAAGAAACATTTTAAACGAATTATGCGTTACATAACGAAATTTATCGCTAAACGTAAATTTCTTACCTCCACGTCCGTCCACTTTGCAAAAACCTTCAAAAATGTCGTTATTCGGGGATTTTGCGCGGCAATGGATTAAGGTTTTATGAAAAGAGGACAGGCGCGTCGGACAAACACTGAATAAATTTCGATAGAAAATGAAATCCTGCAAACGATACCAATATCAACGTAATTAAGTACCCTGCCAGAGCTCGGGGATTAAATGATATTCTGTAGAAAGATTTATGTGGTTCAAGATCTTTAATAATTCTTTACTATATCAATAATTAATAATTCCGGCACTCTTATGGCAAACTAAGCTTTATAAACTATGGTTTAATAATCATATACATAAATTATATATAATTATAATTATATCAGTATTAAATTACATACTTACATTTCTTAATAAATTCTTCTACAGATATTTTTTTAGCTATTCACAAAAATAAATGTTATGATTAAAAAAATATTTAGCCTTGGTAGGAATCGAACTCACAACCCCAGCTGTGTAGTCGACGTGACTAACCACTGAACTAACATGACAGTCGAATATACAAGCAAGTGCAAACTTCATGCTTTATGCCTGTACTTCAAACCTGGAATAGTGTAATGTTGCGAAAGTCATATCACATCGAGAATACACGTCAAATAATCCTTCTATAGATATATTTTTGTAAGTTTAGACCCATTTGAAGGTAGACAAATGATATACGACCAAAAAATTACATTTCTTATATAAAAATCCACTGAAAATATTTCATTCGCTTTCATCACTCAGAATGTTTTATTTCAGTTTTGTACCATTCATTATGTTTTATTGTGTAAACATTATACAAATTACTGTTGTTGAATTTCGTGGTCCTTTTCAGTAATATGCAAAGTTTCTCGTCGCGAATAACATTTACTTTTCTTTTTCGGATTAAAATTGCGAATTAAAGTGCGAGCGCCCGATGATAACTCCACCGTAGAAGGTTGGATGATGTTCCAAAGTTACCCTCACTCCACAACGGTATTAAATACGACGAGCCGGCGAGAACAGGATGTCGTTCGGGCGGCACCGAGCGCTTCACTTCCGCTGACACCGGTGAAATAGCTGACGCAACTTGAACACTCCATGAAATAATGTTCCCAGGGAAATCTTTTACGGCTTTTTTATAGTTTTTCTTATGACGTGCCAACAAAACATTTACTTATTTTACAATCGTTGTCATTATTACATTGTCACGCTAGGGCCGTAAGGAAGTAGGTACGGAGAACCAATCGCCAAATATCTATTCATAAAAATGTGAAGTTCTTCTACTGCATTCATGAATTTTTTCGTACTGCTCATTCTCTCTTAATACTCATTCGCTCATACTGCATCTTCTTTTCATACTATGATGACATATTAACAATTTTATAAACGTTATTTTTTAATATTTATCACCATAACTTCATAGACGTCTGCGATGAAATGAGATTTTACTTAAGTCATAATTGTATATTCTCAAAATTTTTTGGAAACGCCATACACATAATATTGAAAAAACACACTTACCTACATATTATGTACAGGCGTCAAACGTAAAACCCAATACATACATTTTGAACAAGAAACGCCTATTCCTTGTCATTATTTAAGATAAAATATTAATACAAGAATTTTTGTTTTTGGGTTAGTGTGGTCACTGCAAAAGCATCTCATAAATCTCATAGCGCACTAACGGTGACTTTCTTTTGTTTTCACGAATTCTTCTCCGGTTCTCTTGCAAACTTTCACCTCGCCTCAAGCAACTCAAGAATCTCTGTGTATTTTCTTTCTCTTTTCAATATTATACATTCACAGCTCAATTAATACTGGTGTACTTTAGTGAAATAATGGAAAAGCTACATTAATCTGTATTAACGTTACTATAGCAATAGACTCTTGTGATGCAATAGCAATAGACAACAACTGGAAAAACGTGGGAATGCTCCACATTCCTCTGCCTACCTCTTCGGGGATTACAGGCGTGATGTTAAGTTTGGTAATATTTTGATAATCGTATTGGTATATAAACAGTATCGTTATCATTATTAACTATAGAAGCACAATTGAGCGTGAAGTGTTATAGAGTTTACCTATATTATACAATTACGCTGACGCCTGTTAGGATAGGCAGAGAGCGCCGACTGTCAAATATGCCTATCTTACAGACCTAAGTGTTTCGTCAACATTCATCACCCGCTTCATACACAAACGCCGGTTTCCGACTTAATACATCCAAATCGAAAACAAGAAAATAACATTTAACATATGAACACGGAAAAGCCGAACTCGATGGTAGACTGTTAGGCCTTTGTCAACAGAAATAAATACACTCGGTAATGTAATGATCCAAACTTCGGCTTTGACGTCACCGTTACGAGAACACAAGAAATTAGTGTTGTTCGGAACTTTGTTAGCGACTCGCAGCTACGTCTCCTCACTGAGATTGAATGAAATTTACGCAAGTAATGTAGGATACTCAGCACACATACGTTCTCCAGTTAATAAATCGGATTTCCAATGTATTTAATGGCTTTACTCCGAAACTGACCGTCCGGATTGGATAAAACTGGCCACGAATGATCTGTGAGTGATGTTTTCAAAGTGTATTTAATACAAAAGTACATTTTTATATGAAAATGAACAAACGGGTAGGCAGCAAAAAATAACATGTGAAACCGACCTTGAAAATATTATTTTTATACGTACCAACTGAATGATCGTTGTTAAATACCATTATTATACCTTAGTATCACTACGAGTACCAACTGCAAACTTTATTTTTTTAAAACAAAACAAAAACTTGCTCCCAGAAGTTTCACTTAGCCGCAAGACTATTGAACACTTGGGCAAACGGTGAATGAAATGAACTTTAAGACATCGAGATCAGTTGAATTATTTATAGATCCGCTTTCCCATCATTGATTGTAGTAAGTACGTGTATTGCGAATTGTATGTTACCTACGTATGTATGTTGTATTGTATAGGACCTACCTTAAATTTACCCCTTTAAATCCTTTTAAAATAAGTAGGTGATAAGTTCTATGGAAGGAGTTATGAGCTTTCTGCAAACTTCGGAAATTTATCAGAATCATATTCATATACCTATAATGATAGTAAAACTACTCTCAGATGTACGATCATATTTTGTTGAATTTAAAATAGTCATTACAATCTGCCACTCCTATAACGTAAAGTACGTGAAGTATGAAAATATGAAGCTATGTGTATGTTATATGTATACAATATGTTATTATGTAATCAATACAATCAAAGGGTTAAAATACTTAGATTAGGTAAAAAATAGTATTTTTTTGCTTCCTATTTCTTTTTTCAAATAAAAGAAGCTTTCAGCATATTTTATTAATAATGTTTTTATTTGCCCTCCACAGTTGGATGCAAATCACCTAGCCGGATCGAAATAAAAACGTCTTCATTTTCGAGGGTCGTTCTTACTGTTATTAAGAACGTAGGAATATCGGCCTTCAGTACTTCGTCAGCGTGGTGGGCAATGGCTTCAACCGTTTTTGTTCTTTTGCATAAACATTGCATAAATTTTTATGAACATTGCGATAAATAAAATCAAAGTAAACATTTATTAACTGAAGTTACAGTTCGCCCCAGTTACTTTAACTTTAACCAAAGATTTACACACACCAAGATATAAATCTAAGTTTCCGCGGTACAGTTCGAAGTCAAACCTAGTTTTGAACTTTTGCTGGTAGGACTTCTTCCTTTCAACTGTTAGAGATTTATTGCTTTTACTTCGATACAAAAAGTCTTACTTGAAAATGTGAAGTGAATTAAAGGATCATTTGTTTTCTACTCAATGAAATCAGATTTTTGTAGTCAACTTTGTACCCTCAGATTGTTTTATGTCCTTCTTGATTTTGTAACACTATTTTAATGATAATTTTAAATACATGCTATTTCAGAAATATTGTAGTGTACAAAATTTAACTTAATGTTAATTTTGTTAATGTTAATATTTACTATCAATTAATATATGTAAACGTAACATCACGCCTATTATCCCCGAAGAGGAAGGCAGAGGAGTATAGTACACTCCCACATTTCACCAGTTACGTTTACGTCCCACTATGGAATAGGTGGTGAGCTTATTGCCATGCACCGGGCACATATCCAGACTCCGAGCCACTATTAGAAAATCTAAATTAGAAAAATTCTATAGTGCCCGACCCGGGGATCGAACCCAGGACCTCTTGATCAGCAGTCACGCTTGCAACCAACTCGACCAACGAGGCAGTCAAAATAAAAAAAGTAACATCACGCCTGTAATCCCCGAAGAGGTAGGCAGAGGAGTGTAGAACACTCTACCGTTCACCGGTTACGTTTACGTCCCACTATGGAATAGGTGGTGAGCCTATTGCCATGCATCGGTCTTTAATAATAAATTTTGGTAATTTATCTTGTATCTACAATTATATAAGTATATTCAAATACGTGCCAAATGTTGCTTATACTTGTACTATGCGGAAAATATTTATACTAGCAGAAGAGGAAACATGACAAAGAGGACGCGCTTAGTATTCAATGACAAAAACTAATTATAAGTATAAATATTTTTTTGATATATATTACATAGTTCAGTTGTTAAATCATAGAATCAGATAGACAACAACTAATCTTATAAATAATATGAAGGAGAAACCTAGTGTATTTTTTTATTTGCATGATTGAGTCAATCGGGCTAAACGCACTGACTGATTGGTGTAAGGCTTTTTGTGTGCAAATAGTTTATACAAAGTTTATTGGACAATATACCATTTTTCATTCTAAAAATGTATGATTCCTATTGTATCATTCCGGAGGTTTATTCTACGCTATACGAGAACACAGGTACCTACTGGCATTCTCTCCCAATCGGACCAGTGTTAAATATCAATCAAACTGAAGACACATATACTGTAGACTGTAGAGTATTACGCAAGAGCGACTCTCTATATTTTGTGTTTACTCACCCCAACCAATATTTGTACGGCGGGGAGGCCGGGGGTACAAGGGGAAGTAAACGATAAACATTCCGTAGAACAAAAGGATTAGCTACCCCTTCAACTTGCGCTGCATTGGAATTAGTTGTGGAATCTTTCAATCGATTAATATTGGTCGATGCGGAACTTTGCAAACTAAGTACTTATGTACGTACAAACATTGAACCTTTAAGACTATTATTTGCTGTATGGGTTGTTGCTTTTCATATAAGCACATCCTGTTAGTCTTCATCAGCCTGTCTCAATCCCGCGTTGGACATAGGTCTCCCTTAGTAGAGGGTGAACGCCGTAATCAACATGCTTTTATTGGTTTCTTCAAATCTTATAGGTTTCTTAGATGTAAATTCTTAGAGGTTCTGTGTAGTGAAAAATATAAGTATGTATTTATATGTACGTATTTTTTCAGCCGTCTGGTCACCAAACACAAGCTCTCTTGGCGCTTACATTGGAATTAAATGGTCGCGTGTGGGGACGTAGTTTTCATTACTATTTACTCCATTATTTGTATCTAGGGGTGTGCGGTGATTGGATTTGGTTATTTACGTGTCTTCTTCGTATACGCTACTCCGGTCATTATGATTTATACCGTAAATCGTGGATGCGTGAAGTGTCTCAAATTTCTTTAGTGCATGCAACTGTGTAGACGCATAATACCATTTATGTTAAAAATGAATATCGCCACACCTCGTGCTATAGCGACGCCCAGTGTACATGTATGTAGCTCTAACGGACATCAATTCCGCCACAATCAGCGTCCCGCGCGACACGACACTAAGCCAATTATATTCTTGCGCCCCGCATACGAGTATCGACATCGAAATTGGTAATAAAGACTCACTCGCATTCAATTGTTTTGTTTTCTGCTTTTATTTAAAATGTTTACAGTTGTGCGGCTAAAACATTTGATTGTTTTTCATGTCCCACGTAATTCGAATATATTAAAATAGGTCACGGGACTCAGCTCAGTTTAGTTTTTACTCCACTGAACACAACTTACAACAAAAATTAATATGATTAACTTTTTGCATCGATTTGCCATTGCAAATACGCAGGCAATCATACAGAATTTTTGTAACTGCAATTTAATCGTACTACAAAGATAATGTTATCATACATGAATCTTATTGTATTGAACTCTATACACAGTTATTTTGACTTAACATTTTACGGTAAAAGATAAATTAGATTAAAATACGAATAAATACTCGTACTTACATTCATGAAAGAATTTATAACCAGGTAGTCAGATAATTTCGTTTCTCATATCGTAGTAAGCGTTTCTTCCTGCACCGTTTCCTTTCATTATTACGTTAGAACAACGAGCTTTGATAAAGCAACATAATAAGGAAAACATGTCACGTGCGGCGCTCGTGTACGTGTTCGAGCTGGTCATCTAAGGTATTCCCCGAGAAGTGTGAGCATCGGCAGCCCCTCGGGTGTCGCACATGTCCAGGGGGGCAGTGAGCACTGACCAGTGAGCCGCCTGGCTGTTCATTAATAGATCATTATACAAAACTGTTATCTGCGAACATTTCCGGTGCAGGGTGGCCACATTAGTATCCGGTAATCTGACTCGCGCCCTCGACACAGTGAACTAGAGTGACTGTAGACACGAGTTTAGCTTGATAGTTCACTAGCTCGAAAACTTCATTAGAATCCTCTATATCTTAGTTCATCCTGTCTATGACAGGGTGAGTAATAGTAGACACACTGTAGACAAGTTAAATCATATTGTTAAAAGTGTCATCAATTATATACATTGTATATATGTATGATCATGTGTATTATGATCAGATTAAGGGTGATGTCAATGTTAGGCACTTTCTAATGTGAGCTCAAGTGGCCGTGTGTGACTCGTGTCCATATATTATTTTGGTGGTACTATAGGTATTCAATACATTATTATTACTATTACATGATCATGCCACGACCTCTACAACGTACACTGACACCACCGAGTGAATTTTCAATATTACTTATGATTTTATTGTTAAATTCTTCGTACGTGTTACACATTGTTATGTATTATTACTTAGGACACAAAAGACCTTACAAAAATTAGACTTAATAGTAAAACTCAAGCCTCACTATCAAAATATATGCATATTGTCACCACTGTTTTAGGGTTAGGCAGAGACTAAGAACTTCCACCTGCTACAATCCATCATTCGTCGTATCATCTACATGCATAAAAGTCCAAATGTGTACGTAGTTGTAAGGTATTAACGTCGGAAGTTTTTGCCGGTCGTTTTCCCCACACAGCCCCTGCACGCCTGGAGCCGCGAGCGTCGGCGTGCTGCGGTGCTTACAACCAACTAGCGCGGCCTTGAGTGTTAAACGTGGAGCGCTTTAATTTTTGTTTCATCTTTCATCTTTATCACTGTATCATATAAAGTATTATCATTATTCAGTTATGTTATATCATTTTTTTGCATATTCATGGCAATAATTCCCTTATTCCACGAGAAAGGGAATTGGATTTATATATTTCTAATATGCATATGAGTTATTAGACGAAAAAGTTTGGGAAGGGGTATTTCAGTGTTTCACGGTCGTCAATTATTTTATAGCTTCACTGTTGGAAACGCGTACCCTTCCAGAACAAGAACACTACAAGAACACTACATTTCCGCTAAAGGGTAGGCATAGAATTGCAGTACTACCACTTTTCAACAGTTATGTGTCCATTCCTAGTACCTTGTGTACAATGCACGGACTGCCATATACCGGGGACAAATCCAGACACACGGCTACTGGGAATTTCAAGTAAAAAAAAACACAATATGATTTTACCGATCGGAGAATCGAATCCAGGAACTCAAGCCCAGCAGACGCGTTTTGCAAGCATTAGACCAGCGAGGAAGTCATCACTGAGCCAGCTTTACGTAAAACGAATCAATCTTATGTCCGCCCATGCGTGCCACATGCGTCACACTCGATCAACATAATATTGAAGATGGTACTACATTGGCTCGTCTTGTGACGTCATAATATTGTTTTTGTGGCACTCGTTTTATGCTTATCAGAAGACGGCGGCGCTGTGGCCGCGTTGAGCTGTGTAGACATTAAGAGGTGCAGCTGTGACGCTACAGCGACGCCATCTTTACCGCCAAGCGAGAGTGGATGTAATTGTATCTATTCAATTATAATTAGTTCATTGTAAGATTCTAGCGTACGTACACTAGTATTATTCAAAATTACAAGAGCATGTGTTCTACCGTAAGAATGGTGTCCGGTTTATTAACATATGATCACGCCAGATCCCTTATGGGGTAGCCAAAGAGGGAAGAGGGAATGCTTTTTCTATATTTATCTCTGTCTTCATATTCGCACGCTGGCTTGAGAGACACCTGAATGCCCCATGAGCCAATATTCTGCCCTATGTGGTCGAAGAAGGCGTCTACGTCTGTCTTGGCATCCATCGAAACACGCATTGTACGTTAGCAGTACGAAACGTATTGAATGTAGATATAGGAATCCAAATATAACAATGACAGCCTTCTAGCTTGAAAATAGGCTCCAGATTTGCGTATGAGAAATAAATGCGTAATTTGTATTTTCGACAGTTTTAAACATCTGTATAATAGATATAGTGATAAGATTTAAGAAATGGATGCTTAAATGGTTTGGTTATGGAGAAAGAATGAATCTATCTATGCTATTTCGAATCTATCTACTTTTTAATATTCTCATATAACGGTCCAAGACATTTTTGACAATAAATTTATAAGCCTAGATTTCGAATACGTGATAGTATAGTAAATACCAATGACATAGCAACCCCCAAGGCACCTTGAACGATTATTCCGCCCGCCCGAATGACTCCTCCCAAACAGTAAGGGGTGCGCGGCGGTCAGTCGTGCACACCTCTAGTCCACTTGTTGCGGGTTGACAACCTTTAGCACAGAGGACGGACGCGTTTGTCTCCCGATTAAAAAAAAATACATATGACAGTTGTTATTTTGATAACCGTTTTCGCGCGAAATTATGATATAACTATACATTACAATTTACATTGTATCGTGAGTTTTTTCTGCGTTTAAAGTGACTAATAAGTGTACGTCTCCCAATTTAAAACAATATGTTTATTTGACAATTAATACTTCGTTATAGCTTTACAATTCCGCGCCAATGTTTTTCATAAATACATTATATTGTGACGTGTGATTTTCGACTTTTAAAGTGCGAAGTGATCATATTTTATTCAATATTTTAAAATATTGTATGTAACCAGAAGAATTTAAAAGATTTATTCGGTAGTAATGGGTGATTTTTGTGTAAGTATTATATTTACTATTTGAAAAGGAATCAACATTAAATTTTATTATGTGATTAAATACTCATTATTAAATTCATTCAATCGTTATTAATTTACAAAGTTTTACACGGCTTTATAGAAAACTTCCCTTGTCGTGACGCGTGATTGGTAGCTATAGAAGAATAATAGGAAGTTGGTGAACTTTAAATGGAGTTTGGAATTGGTTTTCGCGCGCTATTATTTGTATTGGCATTGAATCTTTAATCGTTCTACGAGTTTCTGATTAATCGATAAATATTTCGTGTTACAAATTGTTAAAACTTTGTCATTTTCACATTGTTTAATGTTATTGTTATATAAACATGTGTTTTAAATTGTTCTGAACAAACTTTTACAAAAAACGGCGGGAAAAGTGAGACAATTCTGTGTATCGTTCGAAATTTAAATAGGTTTTATCTCATTATACGTAACATCACCCCTGTAATCCCCGAAAAGGTAGGCAGAGTATTGTAGTAGACTCCCACAATGCATCAGTTACGTTTATGTCCCACTATGGAATAAGTGGTGAATCAATGGTCATACACCGGGTACATATCTAGACACTGAACCACTACTAGAAAATTTAATTTTTTTAAATTCAATAATACTCGCCCCGGGATTTAAATATTGGACTTTTAGATCGTCATTCGCACTTGCGACCGACCAACGAGGCGGCCGATACAATTCTGCAAATTGTAAATTGTTATAATGGCGTAGAAAAGTCAATACTTCAGTACAAGGTCCGTATTTAAAATGTCGTATAAGTGAACCACTTTTAATGAGTAATATCAATATATATAGGTATAATGAAATGTTATAGAAGGTGGACCTTATGAATCATTGCTTGAATTCTTTAGGAGACTACTACCTTTGGAATAAGTAAAAACCTTTAAATTTGTTTGGATTGCATAG
This sequence comes from Jemadia suekentonmiller, assembly GCA_018245575.1. Classification (NCBI taxonomy): domain Eukaryota; kingdom Metazoa; phylum Arthropoda; class Insecta; order Lepidoptera; family Hesperiidae; genus Jemadia; species Jemadia suekentonmiller. The sequence continues at coordinate 1,570 of DWDU01000699.1, read as the reverse complement.
ATTATTGGTTGCATAGATATATAAAAAATATAAAGAAAAGAGAAAAAACATTTAGATCTGAATGAGATAACACGTCATTATACCTATAGCACAATATATATTTAATATACTTATAGCAATGCAAATAAAGTTATTGTGACATATTACTTAGGTACCCGTTCATTAACAAACACTTTTACTTTTACTCACACATACAAATTCAGAAGGTATGTAAAATATTATCCGCAATAATTCTATGCTAAACAGATTATCCGCCGAAATTATCCGAACGTTCGCGGGTAATTAACAAAATAACGTTGCAAATAAACACAATTGAATTAAAACAACGCAAAACGCGGCAATAATTCAATTTAATTCCGTTTATACACAACTTTAGAGTCACGTTCGATCGAGAGAGAGTAGGCGACGACTATAAGGACCATTATACAATGACATAGGTGACAGTTGTTTTCACTCTTCGAATGGTTATTTAAATGGAACCAAACATCCGAAAGGTTTCTATGCCGAAATAAGGTTACATCCTTTTCCATACGACGTCTAACATAGCCAGCGCAAAGTGAAGTACACGACGTATATGTCTATCTCTTTCATTTGAAAATATTTGAATGACAGCGACATAGATGTCATTTGAATATATTTTTAGGGGACTTTTTCTTCAAACGTTTTCCAACAGTAGGACATAGAAGGCAGGATTCTTTACAAACTTTGTCTGTGGATGCTACCGCACATAAATGTTGAATCCTACCTTGCGGAAGGGATATTTGGTAGATATGCATACATAAACATGACCCGCTTGAAGTTCATGAAAGAAAGAAAGAAAGAAAGAAAGAAAGAATTTGTTTATTTTTGGCTTACATTGCTCATGCGCATATTAAGACCAATTGCTCGTCTCCATCCAGTCCTCTCTCAGCTCCTCCTCTCATTCCCTTTTCCTGTATACGTGACCGACGACGATTACAAATTCCGATTGTAATAGTGATGAATAAGCTGACGCGATAAATATTTCTTGCTATATCATCACGCCAGGTTCCTTACGGGTACGCAAGAGCGCTGCGCGCTAAATATCCCGATCTTTACAAGCAACACGTGCTCCTTTTACATAATTTCTATTCGATCCCCGCACGCTTGCTCTCTTGTAATGCAACAAGCACCTACAATTAGCAAATTTGAAACTTTACGGTCAAATCGACATTGTTGTGTTTGTACGAAAACGTCAGCGGCTCCTCAATGGACATTTAAACATGGCGCCCAGCACTAGTGGCGGCAAACCACAATATAATTATAGACGACTATTTAGAACAAACAAAACAGTGTCGGTTGATCATTGCATGAGCAAATACCATACTGTTCAAGCAATACCATACTGCTCAGTGTACAATAATATCTTATCGTCATCTTCACTACAACCATCCCCATCAATCCCTTCATCGATCCACCGCTGGGCGCGGGTTCCTATCAGGATCCGAAGACTTAAGGTCATATACGAGTACGGCCACGATCTGGTCAAGTGCCTTCAAATATTAGTAAAATATGAACAATGAATACATAAATACGGGGCAACGCCAAATAC
>DWDU01000698.1:0-17334 GCA_018245575.1 Jemadia suekentonmiller | reverse complement strand
GTAATCCCCGAAGAGGTAGGCAGAGGAGTGTAGAACACTCCCACGTTTCACCAGTTACGTTTATAAGTATATATACATATTTATATTTCCCTGTGTCCACGGGTCGCGGTGCGTTTCGCGTTACAGTCGTGTGTAGCTGTACCCTTGGCGGCGCCGCAAACCGCGACACGCTACACCAGTGAGAACGGACAAAAAAGGACACCATTCTACACCATTCATTCTCATAGAACCGTGTGTAGTTGTTCATGGGATACCGAAATGTATAATTACAAATATTGCGTATCATTCAATCATCAGCGGCAACGACGCCTACTGTAGTATTGTATATAACTTATTAAAATTACGCACAGTTTAGAATTATGCACAACGTAATAAATTCTTAAGTATAGCCCATTACTTCAACCACCGCAATGAAATCGCACAACATTCTTTGAGGCTTTAATATTAGCGAGTATTGTATAGCGAATTTTATTTGTTGGGGAATGTTTCGGTGTTCATGTATGAAGAGAGTGATAAATGTAGAAGAAGCGGGACAGGTATGTGAGAATAGTGATATTTTTCACTCGGTGCTCTCTGCCTACCCCGTAAAGAATCTGGCGTGAAGATATGTATATACATGTATGTATTTTATTTAGTTAATATGGATCTTTGATGGTTAAAGTATTTCAGTCAACAGAATTCTACCTAAAGTCTACTTACAGCTTTCGAAGTATAAATGAACCAATGTCAACACGGTTCGGCCAGCCCGTGGGCGTGCGTGGGCCAACTGAATCTCATTCTCATCACAGGATAAATTAATTTCAGTTAGAACTTGTATTCTGTCACTTGCCACAATAATGTCTGATTGTCCAGACAGATCGACGTCCAGATTGCTGTGTAGGGGTTGTGATCGAGGCTGCTGCTGTAGTTTACAGTATCTCTTATTAGTACTAGGAAACGAAATAAGTTGGTAGTTATGAAAAGTATGTTAAGTAAAGTAATAAAAATATTCATTGTGGTACAGTAAATTTCATAATAAATATAATAATAATTACCTAAATATAATTATAATATTTTGAAACAGAGACATGGTTCCTTTTTATTGTATGTTAATATTAAGAAACAATTAATCGAGTCCATTTAGTAAACGTTTTACCAACATAAGGTTAGATATTTTAAATGAACAAGTTTGATTTACCACTAACACCAGTTTCACCATTGAATAGGAGTCTCTTCTTAAAAATGCAAAAGGCTACGGTCAATATCTACCACGCTGGACAGATGCCGGATATACCGCTCATAACAAAAAAAAGAATCAAATAACGACGTCACAAGAGCCAATAGAAAACAGCGCGAACTCAATTCAGCATTAATACAACAAATTAACGCATTAATACAGACCGAATATTAGGCAACAAATAATTATTACTACCGTATAACAGTTTTACATTTTACTGTTACATAACCGCCTTCGGTCTGTGCGAGTGAGAGTTCAATAAACTGTAACAGTACGATATGTATACACTTGTACTAAAATGAATGATTTACGGCGGACATTTTGATATCGCGAAGACGTGAAATGGCGTTTTCTTACATTATCTTTCCGTTGTCGCACAGCTGGCGAATGTATTGCTTTTATAAAACTAACTACAATTCTAAGTACCTACTACAAATTTATGTTCAGTTGCCTACTCACTCTTAACAACCTTAAATAAATTTGAGTTTGTACGTGACGTCAAACTGAACTGTCATTTTATACTGGCGTTCATTTGAAAAGTCCCAATTCATAATTATTATCCGTGTTACGTCATGTACCATGAAAAATTATGCAAAGTTTTGTGTCGCCATGGTAAATATCGCGCTATCACTCGCCTCGTCAACTTGTAATAGAACTTATACCTACATTTTACTGTATAACATTAGATAATTCCACACATGATCATCTGTCTATATTAAACAAAGCCTCCACTACACAGATAGCTGATAAACTGCATATATATGTATTTGTACACATTTAAATATAAATCTAGATATTGTTGAACACTAAATGGAACACAATAATTTAAAAAATATTTTTGTATAACCTGTCAAACAACATCCTTAAGCGTTGTTTGCCAATCAAATAAATCGTCACGAAAAACGGGTGAAGAAAATAGCACATCAGAAATATAATCTAGCATGGAAATAAATGCATAATTTAAATTAGTTTATAATTGTTGCAATGAATTTTTCTCTCGCGTAAGAATGGAACGCATGTGTAAAATCCCCCACTCTTTTGGCGCAAAAAAACAGTTATATTCCACTGGCCACATTGTAGTTTATAACTACTTTCAAATTAAATAATGTTGATTGGTAATTTTCATATCCAGAAATGTTACTTAATCAAATACTAATGCATTTTTTATACAGATATATCTGTAGACATTTTTTACATACCCATTACAAAGAAGGTAAACAAAACAGACACTTATGGCATAACTAGTTAAGTTTAATATGTATTTTAATGAAGAATATATGCATTATAATAAGGAATTACTCAGTTCAATAACGGTTATGTATTTATCCATATAAACGTACTTAGTTCTCGAATCTAGTCGATATCAATTCAATATGCAATTCAAAGCATCTTTTATATTCAGACATGTACCGTTTATTTGCTTTAACTGTTAATATATTACTTCTTAGTTGTCAGTGCCGGATATAATTACTTGAGTATCATTTTATAACCAATTATGATTTATGTACGGGATATCACCAAGTAAACTTATTTTAGCTGTATAACGATATTACGTCATACCTCGTTGGTTTAAAAATTTGACCCTTTACACTTTCCTATAATCGTAAACTATAAAAAATCAGTACAATATAAAGGAGCATGAAAGAAGTAGGTAGATTGACGTATCCAATATCATTCATACATGCATATTATCACGCCTATTCCACACAGTAGTAGACAGATATTAAGATTTACCACCGGTTATTTCGCATCTTCTGATTTCCTCAAAGCCGTTGTCCTTGCTCGTCTATTGAAAGTTCTTTACGCCTAGCGTTTTTTATTAGGCACGGTTCAATACCTACGCACGCCTAGACTGCCTTTACTAAACATTACATAATGTGCGTAGTATACGAGTACTCCCACGTTTCACCAGTTAAGTTTACGCCTCACTTTGGTATAGGTGGTGAGCCTTTGGCATTCACCGGGCACACATCCAGACTCCGAGCCACAACTAAAAAATCTTAATGAGAAAAATCCAGTAGTGCCCGACCCGGGATTTAAAACCCGGTCCTACCGATTGGCGGTCGCGGTTACAACCAACACGATCAACTTTACAGTCGAATAAATATGTTTCATAATTCTTGTCTTTCACGCATTCCTTCTGGGCCAAAATATCTACCTAAGTATCATTTTCTATGTACACAAAATGTCGTAAAATAATACAGTACGACAACAGATTATTATAATATTACAACGACCGCTAAGCGTTGAGCGATGTAAAAAGAAATTAGAATTCTACAACCTTTTGTTACTAATGGAACTATGAAAAAACTAGCGCATATTACGAAATGACTTTTTAGAAACGAAACTATTGGCCATTTGCATTATAATGGCGCGAAAACAAAGGAACGCCTTCAATGAAGGCCGCAGTTTCGAACTTTCTGGATTCCTAGCGAGTTCCAGCCTCCATTCAACGTCAATAACGAAAGCGTCTTTTTCATGAAAAAGCCAAACAGCAGAGTTTTTTCAAGTGGAACTTCTTCTGGGATGGTTTGAATTGAATTCTATGCAACCATATGTGTAACGAAAAAGTACAGTACGAACAATTTTTGAAATATTTTAATGTAATTTTCGTGCCATTTTCGTGTGCGATTTTTTCTAATCACGGTATTGAGCCAAGAGGAAGTAGATTAACTTTGGATAAGCCTCAAATCCCATTATATCACACGGGTTAACCACTCCAATATTATTATCAAAAGACGACAAGTACAACAACACAAAGACGCTCCGGTCACTGACCTAGCATCACATGTACCAGGTTAACTTGGCATCCAAGTGACGGTGGCTTGGGATGACGTTTCGTAGACTGCTCTTCAATATTGATTAAGTGTTAATGTGTTAAGCGGAATGGAAAAATGAATATTTTTTATGCACTTTGAAATTCATTACAGCAATGATAATAATTTAATAAATCTTGTACCACTACTCAGTAGAAACGAAACATACTCATTTTGACTCATATAGATATGAGTTATAAAAATTGATAGTTCAATGTTGTATACATTAGATTACTTTTATGTTTATATAATTATCGTTAAGTACTAGAACTTGGAGCTAATTAAAAACCCGGCTGTAATGCCTTTGAGTAATTGCTTTTGACTTTTTCATTTTATCTCATTCAGTAAGCGTAATAGGAAAGGAAAGGTCTTATGCAATATTTCTAACGTTAAATTCTCAGTAGCACGAAGTACGTATATATGTCCAATGTATGACAACAGCCTAACCCCCAACTCCATCGTGGGACATAAGTATAACATAACAGGCGAATAGTACGCGTATACTACACTCCTCTGCCTACCTAATTAGGGAAAAACAGGAGTGACGTGTTATAATAGGCACTAAAAGGCTACGTGAGCGCAAGTGCATTGACCGTTTCGAATTCGAACGAGAACATCAAAGCACGAGCCACTAAAATGCTAAGCGTACATAAATCGAATTACCCGACCACTTAATATCCATTGCCCGCTCGCACGCTATGCCCAATCTGAAACAGTTCACGAGCGACCGAAAGGTCAAAACTACAGTCTGCGGTCCGCAAACCGTATTGATTGATATCTGATAGAAATTATAAAACAGAAAACGTATGGAAATCTATTTCTTATTAATTATCAGAGAGGAAATACCACTATTAAATTATATCATCTACAAAAGCGAGTCATTCGAAAGTCATCATTACATAATTATGCGACCTGATGATATTATTGCGATTCAAAAGAACCTCAAGCGTCCCAGTTTAATTGTTCCCTTAATTGCGGAAGATTCGTTCGTTGATGACAAAAATACAACTGTTTAGGCCGATCGACTACCGTCTGTTATGGATGTGGCGTTAACTTGGCTTAACGCTGAAACAAAACGAAAGCCGTAAAGTGAAAAACTGGAAAGTTTTATTTCTGGCGCCGATCCAAGAATCTCTTAGAGCATGTGTTGGGGCGATCGAATATAACTTGAGATCAATGACTTACATTGAATGTGTACAGGTGACATGAATCGCGTAAACGAAACGACTCTATGTAAATCACTTATGAATTTTTCATGGCAACAAAGCAACAGCTTGTAAATATCTATATACATAAAGGACAAAGTAATACTTGAGATGTCCATTGTCGCTGCCGTTCATTTACATCTGCTATGTCTAACAGCCTTTTGACTGCGTCGTTGGTCGCGTTGGTTGTTAGCGCGACTGCCGATCGAGAGGTTCTGGGTTACATTCCCGGGTCGGGCACTATTGGATGTTTCTTATTAAGATTTTCTACTAGTGGCTCGGAGTCTAGATATGTGGCCGGTGAATGGTAATAGGCTCACCACCTATCTGTAGTGGGACGCAAACGTAACTGGTGAAACGTGGGAGTACACCGCACTCCTCTACCTACGTCTTCGGAGATTACAGGCGTGAATACATACATGACTTCATACTCCGATCAGCGCTAAGGAAACGTCAGGTGAAAGAACGAGTAAATGGGAGATTTTGGGGATAATGTTCGCAGCACAAATTTCATTTTTGTTTCTCCACTTGGATTAATTTTAACTTGGTCGTGATCATGGTGTTTGATATATTGCTTTTAACGTGGTTTTTTTCTATGTATTGATTAATTGTTTTTGATTTGCCTTGTGACTATACTTTGTGTACTTTGTTCTCAAATAAATGTATATCATTCACTCTTCATTTATTTTCTAAATTACACAACTATTTTTCAATGTATTTTACGCACTATTGAGAGACGTACATTCGGTACATTTCTGGTGGTGCCATTACAAACAAAAAGGAAACAAAGTTCCCATTGGTATCACAAATGTTTCCTGATACAGCCTCAGTATTATCCTATTAATGGACGCTCTATTAATTGTAGTTGACAGAGCGATCGCATCCATCGGTTACATGGGCGGGCGATGTTGACGATGGGCTGTATGTGTACACACGGTATATATACGAGTATCCCGGCGTGCTTGTGTTGTGTCACGCGCGCGACATCCAGCAGATTGTTCAAATAAGGCAGTTTACACACGAGTGGAGTCGCAAGGAAATAAATGCGCTATTGTGAGATAAGGGTCACCCCAAACGAGGGCTAATCCTCCTGGTACTTTTATGTTCATTAAACAATATTAGTTTATGACTACATTGAATAACACGCGGGTGGGATTACAAGTAACGCATAAAAAAGTCCCGGAATGAACTGCACTTTTTGATTTGTAAACGCGTTTTCTTCTTCATAAACTTAAAAATGATCACAAAAAGAAACTGTAATTCAAGAATATTCGTGCGTGTTGTTATCCGCGTGGCACGTTTTAGTTCAAGTTTAGAAATAAACACATATCGTTTTAACAGCAATTGATTCGCGGCCGAACTCGTCGCAGGTTATTGTTAACACATGTTAAATTTGGTCGATTTATAGTGACTGCCTCGTTGGTCGTGTTGGTTGCAAACGCCACTGCCGATCAGGAGGTCCTGGTTTCGATTCCCGGGTCGGGCAATATAGAATTATCTAATGTAGATTTTCTAGTAGTGGCTCGGAGTCTGTATTTGTGCCCGGTGCATGGCAATAGGCTCACCGCCTATTCCACAGTGGGACGTAAACATAACTGGCTATACGTGGGAGTGTACTGCACTCCTCTGCCTACCTCTTCTGGGATAACAGGCGTGATGTTACGAATCATAGTACTACTCACACTTGGATTCTGTTAGACACTTATTAATACTTGACTACCAGATTTATTAATCTCCCTGCAACACGACCATGCCCCACTTGCGTAACGCTGCTTTGACATTTTGGTGTAAGAGTCGTTATTTTAAATTATTCAGTCTAGTCCTCGGCTATTATGTTAATGACGTGTTTTGATAATCAATTATTATTATGTAAATAAAATTTCTAACTTTTATTCTATCTCTTCCTATATTTAGTCCACGTAGCTGTTACTTAAACCGAAGATACATTAAATTTAAGCATGTTGTATTATTTTAGGTGAACAACTTGTAAAAGAATGAAAACAAATTTTGTAATGTCACGGAAATGTTTTCCTTTTAATGGAACCAAACACTTCAACCTTTATTAATATAAGTTATGATCATTATCCATGAAAAACTATTAAGTTTCATGATTATTTAATGAAATTTCCCATTCACCTTACTTCTTTGTTTTAATACCAGAGAGGCTTAATAGATAAAGTCAAAAGCTAAAAACTACGTACAATGCAAGAAAATGCAAAAAACGATGACAACAATTATCATAAGTAGACAGCGAATGAACTTATAAATTTCTACTTTCGGTATTAATTTCCAAACGTCGCATTTTTATTTTAAAGTGTGTAGTTTGAATTTAATGACTCGTATCGATAATTGAATTTCGAGATTAAATTAACGCCATACCTATTGTAAGGACGCAGTTCTATTCAGCGTAAAGTTTGACGAATGGACATACGAAAACTATCATGCTTACCAACACATAGTTGTATTGTTAAATGCGATAACACTAAGAAACGGCTGAATACAAAAAAACCTTAAACAGTAATTACTGATTAATTAAAATGATTTGTTTTCCTTTTTAACAGCCAACAAATCGTTAATGAATATTAGATGTAATGAATTCAAAAGCTGAAGGATTGCATTATCTTGTCTCCATAAAAAGTACAGTGTAATAACGAAACGCCACTTTCTCTAAACTCCCGCCAAAACACTTTTGTATAGTCTGGTCTCTTATTTTTTTGTCGAGTATAAACAAAAAGGCAAAAGTTTCCCGCGCATCGTGCGAACAGTTCATTGCTCTTTCAAATCTATTGAAATATGTTAGATAAGCTAAATTTAAAATCGTAATGGCTTTAATAATAACAAATCGTGATATAAATTACTTCCATTATGTTACAAATTTAAAACAAAAAAATAATAAGTTTTTCAAGATTTTATCTGTATGGCAACATTGTTTTTTTTACCACACACGGATGAAAACTATGTTGTGTTATCGTAAAATAAAACAGTGTTGCACTAGCGTTTGAAGTGTTTACATGTCTTTTTGCCGTACATAATACAGGCCTCCTGATGTTATGTAATCATTTCGACCCACGTTCGTCTACAACAGATGTGCAATCTCAGATAGGAGTAAATTCCTAGCAGTAAATACTCTTGTTCCAACAACTTCTTTGTACTGTTAGGTTTTTACGGGCATCGATGTTTGGAGCTCACTCCAACACGCTGTTTAAGTTACAGTTGAGGGGAGAAACGGCTTTAATGGCTAAGAACTTATCAAATGTTTTCTTAAGCCGCTTGAAGGCCATCGATGCGATTTAACTATTGTGACCCACAACAATCGGAATATACTGCTTAATATTAATATTCCCAAGTATGGTCACGCTTGTGCAAATTTGCCACTAACGGTCATCTACTCGAGTGCAGACTTCGTCGACCATTGCTTAACATTACAGATTCCTTGCTATTTGCAATCGCGTCAAGGCTGCGAGTACTTTATTAGCATATTCAATTACGCTTTACGTGTAAATAATATGAATAGAATATTAAAAACCTTAGTAAAAATCAACAATCTCAACATTCGTATAGCTTTATTGTCGTATGTATAAGTGCACATGAACTAATTATAAAATTGCGGCATTGTTTCCAACTTTCACAAATCTATAAAATGTCATTTAGACAACAGACAATAGTCATAGACAAAGAATAGATTTCAAATATTTATTTTGTATTCAATTGATATCCAAAACCGCATTGATTGTATCGAAATTGAAATCGGTTCCATGTTTCTTTTTTTGCTTTATGCAATATTTTAATATGGAATGCAGGAAAAAAATTAATACATTTTATTCGTTTCCACTGTTACTGGCATAATGTATTCAATTTAATAATTAGAAAAAAATATTTAAGAACAAATTAAATTTCTGTTATGGCATAAACATTCGATTTTTAAACGCGTTGTTCAATGTTCCGTAAACGAATGTTAGCTATCAGAGATGCGATACGTGGTTACTAAGTGGCCGTCTAGATTAACTCACGCCCGTGAATCACTTCCTAGCGGAGTGGTCGACATACCGCCAGATGTAATTTACAGCTTGAACGTGAATAACCACTGTATGGCTAACACAACAAGGGCGGGAATGGCGTACGAATAGAGCATTGGTTACGTTAAGCAAATTGGCGGGAACGAGGACTGTGCTTAGTAACGTGGCGACGTCTCGCCGCCTTGTAATGCCCCTTGTATTGACGTTTTTACGGTTCACCGGACATGTCCGTGTACAATAGGCTGATATATATGTGGCATATACACATATACATATATCGTATATACGTAATACGTGGTAATAAGCTCACCGTCTATTCCAGAGTGAATCGTAACTACGTAACTAGTGAAACGTGGGAGTGCCTACACTCATCTGGCTACCGCTTCGGGGATTACTGGCGTGATGACGTTGTAACACTTGATACAAAAAACCTATAGCGAATCAATAATAAGATCGTTATAACATCTGTGTGGACGCCGGATCAATAAACAAATCATTTAATAGATACGATAAAAGGAAGTTTTATTGACTTCCGTATTGTACTCATTAAACAAATATTAACTGTTAGTATGAAATTAGACACTTCAGACCGTACCGATACATAGATGATTTACTGATTGATTTAATATTTCGATGTATGGAAACACACTTTTTCTGTTTACATTAAAATACTTAATGTTAAACAAAGAGCTTTCATAAAAAAAGGCTTTGTCTGTATTACTATAGAAAATTATTTTTTTATGCAAGTTTCAACTTGAAAGCGAAGTGTTATCCTCATTTGCATAAAACTCGACGCAAAACATATAATGAGCGGAGCATACACACAAATGTTGTATCTTTTGTAAGAGAAAAGCGCTTTTAATAAAAATAATGGAGGTTTCTATATAATAACACTCCGCTTTGTTATAATATTTCAGCGTTGGGAACCACGTTAATTTTGAGAAAGTCGAAAAATAAATGGCCGTATTTTGCATGTCGCATCTTCGAAATAATATGTTGCTTATATATTAGCACACAGGGAATACAAAATGTATAAATATATTATAACGATACACTCCACTTCCGAATGTTCTAGAATCCCAGTCACGAATATCTCATCGACGGACGCATCTCAACACACAACGATTTCACACACTCAGAGAGGATTATACTGAATTTTAAGACGTATACATCGATGTTATAACTTTGCTCGGCATGTTTTCCTTCAACGTTCCAACAACTGATGTTTAATCTTATAGAAATCAAAAACGAAAAATTTTAAGTTGGCCATTAAATGGAACCGGAGATCATTAACGCGGTATACTAATCAAGATATTATGTACGTATATTATGTATCGAGATGCGAATGTGAGCAAGGAAATCATAAAAGTCCTGCAATACTACAAGTCATACATATAATTAATATACAAGTGCTCGCGAAAGCATTAGCATGTAATGGCATAACATTATGTAGACGATGTAGTCAGTAGAGCCCGCCGCGAACATCACTACCGTCTGGCGTGTATGCGTTAGTTATGTTTATTTAGTTTGAAACAATACTACAGTCTACTCTTTACGGTCAGAGTTGCGTATTTTAGTATATTTAGGCAATGTCAATCTCAAAATAAGATGTTACCTACGTCAGTTATATAAAGGATATAGTTCAGGTATGCAGTGCTCTCTGCATACCCCAAAAGGGACCTGGCGAGTTGATATAACAATACCTAAGTCTTAACCACAATAACTGCAGTATTACCAAAACATACCAAAGTGTATCAGAAAATTATCAATTTTGTTAAATTTTTATAGATGAATATATCATCATATCACGATGTCAAATATAGTCATTGACATTTCAAACCACTTGGCTCGTTTTAATACAGAACGGTCGCGGCGCTAATGATGTTCAATTGTTCAATATTTGCGCTTTCAAGGACCGTTAGTTGGTAAGCCAGTAAGGCACAACACGCAGTACGGAACGCTAGAATATAAACATTCTTAATTCAAAACTCAAGCTCCATAAAGATCATAGATAAAAAAACATCTTTATAATCTGTGGCAGCACTGAGTCGTATTTTTTTTCACTGCGAAATAAGACGCAAAAGCACTTTTTTAATAAGGACATCATTACTGCAATGCTCGAGCCACGCTTCACGGTGACTGCACACACGCGCAGCGGCCGCCGTGAACCGTACCGAACAACCTGGCTACTGGCTGCATACATATAAAATTATAACACAGTAGAGTCTACATATTAAATCTTCAAAGACTACATTTTTTTAATGAAATCAAGTATGAAAAATAGTGAATGATGGTAATTTTAAAGCTGTCTCCAGCGGTTATTAGACACATTACAGGTATTACGTAAGTAAATAGTACTTCTTACCAGTGCCTCCGCCTTTCATTGTAACTTAGACAACCGATAATCAAATTTCGAAACTTATTAATAAGCATAAAATATATTTAATAAAAACCCTATCAAATTATACATAAGCCGATGTGCCAATTCCAAATGCTATGGAGTCGTATAAACAATACGTCATCGCTAAATAAACTATTCATTCAATACACGCATAGCCACAAAATAATCACATGTTTATTTAGAATAAATATATATTCATGAGACGCAACGTAAAAAATAAATCAAAATGGCCGACATTAAGAACTATGATTTCAATGTACAAAACACAAATAATAATAAACACACCAATTTCACCAGGTGTTACGGTCCCCTTGTAGTAAATTTCGGTTGGCATCACCGCGTCAGCCGTCAAGCAGCTGTTTAAGCTTCATTGTCCCGATATGCGTTTCGACGTGAAGCTGCCACACGTTGGACGCCACAAAACTATTCTATCTGTTGTAGGACATTAGACTATTTCGAGAGCAGTTTAAACAAGGAAATTTAAAAAGCTAATCCTCATTTGCTCAATAATCTATATTTGTTACAATTTTTGGAGTGCACTACACTATTCTGCCTACCTCTTCGGGAATTATAGGCGTGATGTTACGTTTTCTTCGTTACATTTACGCGTCTCATAATCCAATTGCATGCTTAAAATTATCAGGTACCTAGCCACGATCGCGCATAATACGGATGCGGAGTTTTAACACCGAATGTAATCAAAGTACTTCACCAAACATCACCGTACATGCGAAGGTAAAGAAATTGTAACACGCGAACTCGGTAATGTAAGGTAATTTCAGAAATGGCTCGCACACTTCCCTTTTGGCTGAGCGTCACGGCAATTAGCCACGCTGCGGACGGTCCGCGACGGCTGCTACACTTGGAGCCTAAAACAATAGCGAGTGCAACATACAGTGCCCAACGATACGCACACTTATTGCAAAATCATTGCCTACCTACAGTTATAACGCAACATCACGCCTCTAATCCTAGAAGAGGTACGCAGAGGACTGTTGTACAGTCTCCCGTTTCACTGGTTACGTTTACGTCTCACTAGGGAACAAGTGGAGATAAGTCTATTGGCATATCCAGACTCGGAGTCACTACTAGAAAATCTAAATTAGAAAAAGCCCATAATGACCTACCCGGGATTTGAACGTAGGACATCTCGATCGGCAGTCCCACATGCAACCCACACGACCAACGAGGTAGTAATAACAAATAAAGTTATGACAAATTAAAATACATATATCGAAATGTTGTCATAACGATTAAACAGATTAAATGAATGGTTAAATCTGTCACACGGTTAAAATTGCTTTAACTGCATAATTATGAAGTTGACAAACAGGACTTCTTTTTCTATAATTGAATATTATAACAAACAGTCTGAGTAAACGAAGACAGCGGAGAAGTAAGTGTTTACCGTCGTCTATGTTGATCTACTACAAAAGAGGAGACGCCAATATGGCGCTGGCTTTTAAATAGAACTCTTGTTGCGCCTTTTAAGGAAGAGACTCATATCGTCGCGGTACTAGTAGTTACCCTATATCTTACAAGAAACACGTCGTGTTCAAATACCTTCGTATGTGTTTTAAACCTGTAAATAATCTGGCCCTCTGCTGGACAAAAACCTCTCTGTCAGCACGCCACTGAGCTGGGCAAATATAATAGAATTATATATTCACGACCTCCTTTGCATATTTATGCATAACAATAAGGTGATACTTGGGCGATTGAACTCCTCTCAACATCTCCAATTTCGCTTGTTTCATCAATTCAAAACATTCCATTTCTTGCTAGAATGGAAATTGTCATCGATAAGCAATATCGTGTAGTGTCATCTGTTGGGAACTAATATCAATACAATAAAATGAAAACAGCCAATGACTGCAATCTCGCCGCAAATGTGTATTCTATTTGATTATTGAGCCTCAAATAATATTCCAACGAATGCATACTCAAACTATGTTAAATAAATTTTGTGATACAAAAAATCTACAACCTGCAATTTTCATCTAAATAGACTGATTACTAAGAAAGCATTACAATTAACAGTTAGGTGTACTTAATTCCATTACAATATACACATCAGAATTTAATGATTATTTAGCAGTATTAAAAAACTGTTTTGTTTAATAATTTCGCGTTAGGAAAATTATTTAAATAACTATTGTCTTATTTTTTGAGACTGCTTTTATTTGTGCAAGTTCTGTTCGCATCACAAAACAATAATAATGGAAGCTGTCGCATAGAAAGTACAATAGATCATTCAATATTCGTTTCTACGTAAACGTTCCAAAATTGTCGCCATCTTGCATTCGGTTTTCTTAGTGTAGCAAAAAATCCATTCATGCCAAATTAATAGAACATTGTCTCTGGACATAACGATCGTAAAATTTAGAACAAAATAATATACCTGTAAGCACAAGAATAAATTGTATTAGTAAAATTAATCACAGATTAATTTATACATTTCCGTTACTAGCTCAATTACAAAAGCGCTATACTCTTATGAATATACGAAGCGTATTATTCTTCGTAAATAATAATGCAATAGTTAGCACTAGGAATAATAACACGTCAACATTTTCACAGTTGCCACGAATTGAGGTCATCACAGGCTGAGCTATAATGTACTATATCAATATATTGTAGTCTAATATATGTATATTATAGCAAACTAGCCCCAGGTGGTACCTATGCTATAATATACATACATATATCAGTGCGATCGTTATCTGAACAATACTATGTCTTAATACACCAAAATACGTCAATAGAGGTATTATGTTCGTAGAGTATGCTAGCTTAGGAAAAAGTCATCTCGTAGAAAGAGAGAGAAAGAAAATGAATTTGGTACCTGTTTCTCTCTTTAAATTATTGTCAGCCAGCATGTTCGCGCGTCAATTATTGAAGAAGCCAATCAGATACGATTACACGTATTCAAATTCATATTCTTTCAATCTAAGCGATATTTCCACTTACATACGCTATTATGGATCGCCTACTCTATCTACATTATGGCTTTTATACTATTTTAATACATAGCGGAGGAAAGCGACATATATTACTAGG
This sequence comes from Jemadia suekentonmiller, assembly GCA_018245575.1. Lineage (NCBI taxonomy): Eukaryota > Metazoa > Arthropoda > Insecta > Lepidoptera > Hesperiidae > Jemadia > Jemadia suekentonmiller. The sequence goes on along the minus strand of DWDU01000698.1, from coordinate 2,620 downwards.
TGTGGTTGTTCGACCGTTACTATAGATAGACAATAAATATAAAATACTGTGATGTGTCATAATATGCCCTGCTATATTACTTATATTATTGCTCCGTCTGTGAATCACCTTTATACTCCACGTCTTGAGTACAACAAACAGATGCGTAAGCCAATCTTGCTTTACACCAGATCACGTGGACAAAAACGACACTATTGTCCGGGTTGCTACCACTGAAGAAGACTTTGTAATACAATAAAATGAATTAAAAAATATGATAAGTAAATCTGCTTTGTGTATTGTGGTGTACGAAATATTTTGCAACGCGAAAGAAAATACTCAAAAACGATATTTTGCCAGAAATATTTATTTTGATGATTTAAATTATAAATTAACTGTTGTTCTTACAAAAAACTACCTAAATTGTTACATTGAGAAGGCGTTAACATGCAAAATTGACTGCCTCATTGGCCGTGTTGGTTGCAAGTCCGACTGCCGATCAGGAGGTCCTGGGTTCAATTCCGGAGTCGGGCATTACTAAATTTTTCAAATTAAGATTTTCTACTAGTGGCTCGGAGTCTGGATATGTGGCCGGTGAATGGCAATAGGCTCACAGCCTATTCCGTAGTGGGACGTTAAAGTAACTGGTGAAACGCGGAAATGTTCTACATTCCTCTGCCTACCTCTTTGGGGATTACGGGCGTGATGTTACGTAACAAATTGAGCAAGTATTTTAAGAAATTTACGCAGTCTTACACAATATCAAATGTCTTTTTTCCCTTTCTGGAATATGATTTTAATTAATATTCATACATTTTTATTAATATACCTACATACATTTAATACTATTATTTTATTTTAGCATATAAAACCATAAGTTAGTACATGTACATTAAATTTACATATGTACGTGCAAAATATTATTCCAACGTGGTAGAGATGAAACAACCAACATGTAATAATAGATACAATAAACAATAATTTTGCGGATGTATGTAACTTGAATTTTCAAAAAAGCATTTTATACCTCGTTGACAGTTGACAGCCCTGTAAGTAACTGCAGCAACTTGCTGGCGATGCGTATCGGGTGGCTGGTGCCGCGGAATCGCGTTACTTTCCGTTATACGTGCTGTCTTGGGAATATTTCCGTCGTATAACATTATATACAGTGCTATTTATATTATGTCGTTACTACACACAGTGCTCGTGTCTTAGTTATTTATACTTCGTAGACGCAAAATTTGTGCTCCCCTGCAGAGAATATTTTTTTTATATTTCCATTATTAGTCTCTTATAAACTGTACAGAAAATAAAGCAGGTTGATAAAAAGAATCATCCCGCACACACATTTGAAAAACAATTTACAATGTAGAATAATTATTATTACATCGTTACATAAAGCACCGTACAATATACAAGGTAATAAATAAAAAATTGCAGAGCTACTTTCAAATGTACAGAACACATTTCGATCGGACAACTTTACGACTAAAACACGAGAGCTGCTAATGTGTCTCAGCAAAAAAAAAAAAACATAATCGTACAATATTCCTAGACTCGTGGCGCGCAATGGCGTGTCTGCTTTCACATTCGCAACGAGCCGAGTGGCCAATTGCTGTTCACGCTCGCACACGGCTCAGTTACCGTTCAAATCCGCTGTACCTGTTTGATAAATTGACAAACTGACCGTTCGTTTCCTAAAATAATTGTCACCATTGTAGGTAATTGTTACAATTATTTTAAATAATTTTTACCATATCCCAAATAGTTTAAAAACATTAATTCAATATACTCTGTTTGCAACGTTTCAATTTTCGAAACCAGTTTTAAACTACGATTGTTCTAAGTGAAAATCTTCTCTTAGTTTAATGTTAGTTGTATTACCCGCATGACATAATCTATAGATGGCGCTGGTTGTACGTTTAGGAATATTTTAGTATAATATCAATTAATTAATTCACGCTTTTAATCAATATCAATTAATTCACTATCAATATCAATAATTCACGCTTTTAATTCTAACCTTGCATATTAAATATTAATTATATATCATACTTCAATTACTTTAACATCTGTTCCAGTTACATAAATTATTATTGGCAGCCAGTTTGCAAAACCTACCTACCTGTCTACTTCGAGGAAAAACAGGCGAAACTTTATATTTAACATTGAGAATAGTTTTTTCAAAAAAAATCAATACAAATCAAATGAAAAAAATGTGATGTGGGCCCTCCATCCCCACACAGTTAATAGGACTTCACGGATAAAATCTAAGACAATAAACGTCATTTCTCTAACAATAAAAATTGCGGCCAAGGTGAGGTCGGCGACACGAGCTGATGAGTTGTCAACAGATCTGCGGTCACCTTGGATACCTTTTGTTTGGTTTAATCAACGCCCATAGATATACATCTACTTTTAAACAGAACAACTATATTTAAAGTATATTGCCTGCTTCGTTGGTTTAGTGGTTGCAAGTGTGACTGCTGACCAAAGGTCTCGGATTGGTTCTCCAGGTCGGGCAGTGTTATTAGGTTTTTCTAACTTTAAATTTCTAGGAGTATATGGCAATAGGCTCACCACCTATTCCATAGTGGGACGTAAACGTAACTGGTGAAAGGTGGGAGTGTTCTACACTCCT
>DWDU01000697.1:0-17337 GCA_018245575.1 Jemadia suekentonmiller | reverse complement strand
ATTAAAAGCCGGTTATAATTAATGATTCTAAATTGAACTACCAATATCCTGTATGAATTGTATTTCAATGAACGTATGTAAGCAATGAGTGTACGGCGGACGGCTCGACATTCGCGTCTCGTATATTTTTTAGGCTCTATTAAGAAAGGAAAAAAGTGGAAACAAAACAGAACGAAAACGTACCACTTTAAAGATTAAGAATTTATTTAATTGTCACGATCCCCGGCTTGGGCAAAGTATTATTGTATTTGACCGTGTTGGCTGCAAATGCGACAGCCGATCGCGAGGCCCTGGGTTTAATTCCCGGGTCGGGCACGAGAAAATGTTTCTAAATTAGCTTTTGTAGTAATAGCTCGGAGTTTGGATGTGTGCCCGATGTACGGCAATAGGTTCACCACCTATCCCATAGTGCAACGTAAACGCAACTAGTGAAACGTGGGAGTGTTCTATATACTTCTGGCTATCTCTTCGGGGAAATCGTGAAAATAATTTAATGTATATTTTTTTTTTTTAAACTTTACCATCATCATCAGCCTTTTATTGTGCCATTGTTGGATAAGAGTCTCCACCCACAATGAAAAAGGTAAAAGAGATTTACTCAATGTCATGGTTTAAAAAATAACTTTTAAATACATACCCGAACAGACTCGTTCTATACATTTCATTTCAATATTTATGCACTGTGTTACGATACTCTTCTTTGTGCTGAATATCAAAGAACAAAAAATGAGCTTACGCCTAAGTGAGATGTAAATATAGTAGAAACATTTAACGAACTCTCATAGACTTAGTAAAAATTCAGAAAGGAATATAAAATTGCGAGCCCAATTAGTGAGTTGTATAGACTTTGGGCTTTCTTTTTCTTCTTATATCTATACTATCCGTCCATGTTCTACTTTCAGCGATTAGCATGAATTCTCAATCCGCATTTTGACTATTCAATGTTTGTCCCTCTTGCCGTATTACTAAAGCATTAAAAGAGAATGAAATAAAACTCCATAGTTACAGCGTATCTATTTCTTCTTTATAAAGAAGATAATGATTTATTTATATCTGAGTAGGTATTATGATAGTACGAAGACAATACACATAGCGTCACAGACTTAATTCACTGTTCAGAATACGTATATGGTTATAGCAAGATAAGTTAAGAATACAATTAGTGTGAAATTACTCTGGTTACTTTTTATTAAACATAACATCACGCCTGTATCCTGTATCCCCGTAGAGGTGCAGAGGAGTGCAGCACACTTCCACGTTTCACCAGTTACGTCCACGTCTCGCTATGTATTAGGGAATGAGTCTATTGCCATACACCAGGCACACATCCATACCCTCTTATTAACTCTATTTACTAGGTTTACTGTACTCTAACTTAAATACACAGATTCACCAGCGGTTGTTTATTAAAATAAAAATAAACATGAAGGCGAAAAGGCGGGAAGCAGACATGAAACATTTGCTAGTTTCTCGCCAGTGGTGTGACAGGTGTCTCCAGTCTGGGATGAACAATTGTGTGCAAATTAGCAGTGACAAGCCGCGGCGGGGGACCGCCTCCCGCGCGCCTCACACAATGTCGGCCAATTTGACGAATACATTTCCTTTTTAACAATGGCTTTCCTACTTTGCTTCTTCTATTATTCATAACTTTCAACTCCTGTTCCATTACGTACGTAATTGATTTATGAATTTAATGTTATATTCAATAGATAATAATAATTTGTATAATAATAAGAATAAATAATAATAATTTGTACTAACGTTACGTGTAATATTTAAAATAACACTATGGTTTGTTACAAAAAACTGGCGTCCGAAATAAAGATTATTATTATTATTATTACAGAGTGATTGCTGTTCGCTAATCTGAAATAAAGCAGATTTGATTTTTTTCGCTTGAAATAAAACTTTAATTGGTTCTACAATAGAGGTTATTGAGCTATTGTGCTAACCTACATGTAAATAACATTCCTACTGCTTAATTTCTTGACCAAATCTATTAGTGGTCCGTGGAATGTTGGAGATGTAATCATTAATACATGTACTCAATTCTTACCCTGTACAGTGTTTGCATTGAAGTGTTCTTAATCAAATGCTGTAACGAATATATATATCTTCGAACATAAGTCGTGACAATTTAATCTATGATAGAATGTAACTATCATAAAATACAAATTAATTTCTACTAGATCGCAAACTAATTTCTATGGATCACGTCGACTAATTTATATTATACTTCTAAAATATATGTCACGAAGCCAGTCGACCCTACACACGGAATATTATTTCACTATCAGAAAGTGTTACGTTTATTAAATAATCAGAAACATTTTGTTTATGTCTCACATGTAAAAAAATATTTAAACAGATTTTTTTTTAAGATTTTAATATATGTCATATATACGAAATCCTGGTAAACTCTTACATTTACTTTGAGTTTCAATAAATAGTTATCAAATAGTTCATTTTCAAGTTATTTTCTGATACATACATATTTATAATATAATTCCAAAATGTATTTTACCTATCTTTTTTATCATTCCACTATTGAATAACGGTCTTCTCTTAGAATGCGAGGATTAAAGTTATAGTCTAAGCAAATGATAACCTTGTGATTTAAAAATCGGTCTCTCACACCTTGATCCCGGGTTCAAATCATAGCGAACCTGTTTATAAAATGTGCGTTTTAAAATTAAATATCACTTGCTATAACGATGAAGTAAAATATCGTGAGAAAACCTGCACACATACAATCAAATATTCTCTAGGTCGCGTGGAGTCTTCCAACCCGTACTTGACCAGCGTGGCAGACTATGTCGAATGGCCCGAAATGAGTAAAAAATTAAATTTCTTCCGTAAATATTCTCTTTATTACGCTCTCTTGTACAGTCGTGGCAACAGTGTGTATCAATGTAATATTAATCGTCCAAACAAAATAGTTTGGACCTTTATAATTACGTTTGTGTTTTTACTCGTGCTGTCTTTATTAATAAACATGTTTATTAATAACAACTAAATAAACGTAGTTTCATATTTTAATGGCACTGACCTTCCTAATAGCCTTTTTTACCACTAATTCATAACAAATACGTAACATCACGCCTGTAATCCCTGAAGGGGCATGCAGAGGAGTGTAGTACACGCTCACGTTTCACCAGTCACGTTTACGTCCCACCAAAGAAAAGGTGAATAGCCTATTGCCATTTAGAAGTAAAATAATAAAATATTGCTTCATTTTATTACTTGTGACTATAAAAGTAATAGTACTATTTTTCATCTAGACAAGATACCTAGGAGGTGGGAGCTTAGAAATAGAGCTATAAATTCGCCAGACAATATTATTTATAACTGAATAGAGTCGTAGACGTAATCGTTTGATTCAGAAGAAAGGTTTGGAAAATACGAAAATAAATTCATATTATTTCTTATTATTTAGTAACATTTAGTAGGTACTATTAAAAATGTGAGAGACATAAAGAATATAAAGCAGTTAAAAGAAATTTGCATGTAATAAATGTTGAATAATTTCTAGTGTATTAGAAATCTAAAAAGGCTCGATACCAATACTCTAATAACGGGGACAGTAAATGAATAATGTTTTAATTATTATTATATCAATTAATTGTCAAAATAAATTGTAAGTGTAATAAGCATTTTCAAGCTACAATGGTTTTCCATTGGACGAGCAAGAAAAGGTAACAAAGAAGCTGAAAGTATTTGCAACTTGGTCATAATATACATCGATCGTTTATTCACATTTGTTCAAATTACATACCATCTTAATTAAAAAGAAAATATTAATTTAAACACATACTCACTCAAGTATTCACTAGTACATAAGTAACGTACATGTAAAGAAAGTTCAAAGTCGACTATGGTAATAGAAGATCACAGGACAAAAATGAGTAGTCAGACTTAACACTCTTTTCACGCCCTTTTAGGGAGGCCTACATCAAAAGGTTGCAATTTCACTGCTTGCATTTGCTGTAGAAAGACTGTGAAGCGAACTAATTGTTTATGGCTGGAAAGGATGTAAAGTTGCAAGTAAAACTTGCACAGATAATGACAATATATTTATGTGATTGATATGTTGCAATTTGTTTGAAGAACAATATAACATTTGTAATAGACAATAACATGAAAAAAATATGTATCTGACTCGGAAAACACGTATTTATGACGTATAAGAATACATTTGAAAATATCGGTTCTTTTAAAAAAAATGTATATAAATGATTTTTTTTAATGTAAATTATGTTACAAATGAAATCGATTTACTCAGTACAATAGGAACCAATCTATTACAAATTATGTTAATAGACAGTAATAGTAGTTAAAGCGATATATGCAATATCAGGAAAAGATATAAGTATCATTGATTTAAAATTTAATTCAAATCAGCTGATTCAATAAAATCTTGACTACGTTTTCATTCACTGACGTTTAAAAATCTAACAAGATCGAGTAAAAATTTCACAGTCGCGATTAATAATGATTAAAATGATATATATAGCATAAATGTTTAACATTTTATAAATCACCCATCACACTTATCTATACGAGGTGCTATATATTTGTGGTTCGATTAGGGTCGACAAGCCTGCGCCCCTGTCGCAGTACATGATGGATGGAGCTCGCATAAGATTTAGGATAGTTTTTTATGCATATTATACTTCTCTATATACTACGAACGAGTTGCGAGGTCACGGCGAATGTCAGCCGCATGAGCGCTGTAAGAGTAGATTGAGTTTTAATGACTCCAAGAAGTTATATCATGTTGAAAGTTAGAGTACAACAACTTATCGTTATAATGTCATTATAAATAGAATTAAAGGCATATAACAATTTTGTTCACACGCTCTAAATCATACACATAAGTAACAAAAAAAATTTTAAGTGGACATTCTACGTCATATCACGTACTGATATTCAATTAACATTGTGAAGTAAGGAAGTACCAAGTGCTCTATCTATGACCCTGTTTTAACTGTAAGAGAATGTTATTAGGCATGACGCCCTTGTATCTCTTAGTTTAAGATATTTGAGAATAATGGAGAAAATAATATATATAATGTTTTAAGATATTCAGTTTAAACAGTGATAAAGTGATAAAGAAAACGATCAGAATGTGATAAGTAATATAATTTAAGTTTTAAATTTTATAAAACTACCCGCACAGATATACTAATAGTATGTGTACACAGATACGCACAAACATATGTTACACACAATATTATGTATACAGAGGCATAAAATAAGTAGAGAAATGTATAATACATTTCACTTGAATTGTAAAAAGTGTGGCCGCAGGGCACTGTCGACAACTCATTTGTAAAATCTACACAGGACTTAATTTCACCCCATAAAACATTTTCTTTGTTAACTACTAAAATATTCGAATTGACTGCAATCCTTTTTACGTAGCATTGTCGCTTTGCTGCCTGGAGCATATTTTGCCATGCTGCTCCAGCCTGTATTAGACGGTTTTATAACATATAAAAACATTATTCCAATGTTTTCAAAAACCATTTATTCATTGTCACAAGCATAACAATTGACATAGCAACAGAATAAAATATACCTACTGTCACTTAAAATTTGTTAATTCGTTTTGGGTTTTTTTTATGGTCACCGTTACAAGCCCTTTGTTTTAAGTTTTTATTGCCAAAGCTTTGACATCGCGGACAAAGTTGAAAGGTCCCAAATAAATGATAAATAAATAATAAATAAATAAATAATTAAAAGGGTTTGGATATTATAACGAAATGAATATACTACACGTACAGCTAAAACTATTCATCCGACTTCCTATAAACATAAATGTTAGATGCTATTTGTGTTTTGCGAAGGTTTATTAAAAGCACACTTCACGGGATACCGCTACACACGTTGTAGGTAAGTGTACAGGGATCCTTACACACGCGGTTTAGGTGAACGTAACGTAAAACACGTTATAAATTAATTTGAGTGCCCATCAAATCCCTAACGATGTTTACATACGATTCACAAGCGTATGCTCATCGTGTGTGATTAGCCTTAATTAGTCTTAACAAATATGTACATTTGGGAGAGCGCTGAAGATTTTTCAATAATTAATTTGCTTCGTACAGTCGTACATCATTAGTAAATTAAATGATCGAACAAAGCGATATGTTGAAAACTACTGGTCTATTAACAGTGTTAGGAGTTAATTAAAATGTATATTTATTGTAGGTATGCATATTTAATTAGGAACATAAAGTAGAAGATACTTCGACACGCCCTGACCATTATACATGGATGGCTCACGAAGAACTGGAAGATATATTAAATTATTACTTAGTTGCCATAGTGAATGTTGAAATGTAACATAAAATCACGCTTGTAATCCCCGAAGAGGTAGGTAAACCAATGTGATTCATTCCCACGTTTCATAAGTTACGTTTAAGTCCCACTATAGAATAGTTGATAACCCTCTTGCCATACACCGGGCACATTTCCAACTCCATGACATGACATATATTTTCACACTAGAATAACTCAATAAGAAAAATCCAGTAGTGCCCGATACGGGATTTGAACACAGGACCTGGCGATCAGCATCCGCGATGGTAACCAACACGACCAACGGAGCAGCCAGTAATTAGTAAGGAATGTTTATTTCCAAACTACATTTTCTAAACATTTAGAACAAGTAGGAGAAGCTCGAGTATAGTTAAAATAAAAACATAGACGTGATAATGAATTTTTTCATGTAAAACGTAGGGTTTTTGAAGTATTTAATACATACCTATATATGTTTTATCTAGAGGCCTGTACTTATAATTCATTTCATAGACATATTCTACACGCGGTGCTCCATGCCTACTCCAGACGTGACCGGGCGTAATGATATACAGTAATAATTCTGAACATGCATTATAATTAAACAATCTTTGCGTTTAATATATCAATTGGGAATATTTTTAATCACGACATATTCTAACATAACCCTTTAGTTATAGACAAGCGATGAACGCACTTGGCCAGCGTGGCCGACTATGGCCTTAGCCCTCTCATACTGAGAGGAGTCACGTGTTCCAACAGTGGAACGATAATAGGGTCGAGAAAAACTGTTAAATCCTGTAATTAGTGTATTGCTATATAAGATACGTTAATAAATTAAGTACCTCGCGGAAATTTGCACGCGTGCGAACATTTTAGCAAGTTATTAAATACGCCGGCGGTTGAGTAAACATCGTAAATCATACGAAACTACGAGCTTTGCATATAGAATGTACCTGTGTTATTTCCCTCTGTGTTATTGTTTGTTGATACACCTACCATTGATGAGGTAACGAGTAGTTTTTCGTATCGCGCTGTTTATATTCAACTTCATTCAATTTTTTACTTTGTAAGGAATATTTGCTTTGTACTTCACCGTACGTTTTTCTATAGTGACTGAGATTTGTATGCTTATTTTTGTCGTTATATATCTCTTGTAGCATTGCGGTCAGATCAAATGACTTTTATTGATATATAATTATATGTTCGTGGCTTATGTATTATACAATTTTGAGTTACATGTGTTGATATTTAAATCTGTGCGGCCACAAAGAACAGTTTTATTTAATTCAGGTTCGGTTTAGAGTCTAGCTTAAGGTCTCCATCATGTCCCCCCCATACTATCCTTCTTCAATTCTATAAAAATACATCATATTTCCAATATAGCAATATATATTGATACATAGCAAATATTGGTTGGTTGGCTGTTGGTTTTGCTGTGCCTACCGCTTATTCTCACCGTCACCCTGGGTCGACTGGTACAAAATGCCATCAGTCGCTAAGTCCGCCTTTTGTTACCTAACTATAGATAAACAATAAATATTAAATAAATGAAAATAAATAAAATTATAGAGTCATCAATGGCGCAGGTACCTACTACCCTATCCAGCACGCCATGGATTAATTTTACCAAATATTTTACAGGATCCATCTGATATCGTAAAATGAAGTTTTGATAATGAATGAACAGTCGAATTTAAATCAGAAGTTATTGAATGCAGCTACGAAAATTCTAGCAAAACGGAAAGAAGGCAAGCAAAGTTTAGGTTTGATTCTCGTTGACTTTTCATCCTGTATCGTAAACGATAGTAAGCAGAACTGGTTTATTAAAAATATAAATCCCTGGCGACACTATAACTTAACTGGTAATAATATCTCAATAACAGGCGAACAGTGTCGCGATAAGTTAACTCCACGGCGACCGGATGCCAATTTTCCGGTCATGTCCAGTGACAATATCTATAGTCTGTTGCAGCCGCCAGATGGCGTCCTTTTGTTTATTGTTTCCTTTACTTATACTGTTGATAAATATAATAAGAAGTGTCTAGGACTTTTTAAGAACCAAAATACTTTTTGATACGTCCATAAGTAGACGAAGAATCAGAATTTGCAAATCAATACTTGAGATGTGAAGTAATACAGTAGTAATGAAACTGAAAAAGCTAGAATTAACAAACAGAATATTAACGTGTTTGACTTCTGAGATTCGAAGTGGCGATTTACTTAGAAATACCTACAATAATATTGCTACTTGATTAAACTAAATAGAGCCTCCTCGTATCTTACACACTTTTAAACTACCAAGTTAATTGCAGTTTATCAGTTTTAAGGGTACCTATAAAGTCCAATAATAATGACAATCTGAAATAATATTGGTAAGGTTTTTTACTGATTAAAGTTAGATTAGTTATTTTGGTCCGAAATCGTAAAATTCCTAGAAATATTGTAACAGGACATGAAACGGAATGGAAGAGAATTGAATGATTAAAGTATTTTTTTTTCCGAAATCGAATTCAATTTTAGAGTAAGAACCAATCTGACATTTATAGTAATCAATCCAACTAAAGTAAAAGATTCATGAAGATCCCTAAGCCTACCATTTGCGAACACAATAAAGGGAGATAACAAGAAAACATCAGTTAGAGCACAAATATTAAAAATTAATACTATGTCCATTACAAGTGAAAATAAATTCTACAGTAGCAGAATTAAAAATAGATTATATGGACAGTCCTAACGTTAAAAGGTTCCGATCTTTTGTTACTTTTAGCGAATTAAGTGAACGAATGTACACAAATGTCCATCGAGTCGCGCACTTTGATATCGACTGCTCTTAGCCGAATGAAAATTACATCGGCGCCGTCACACGAGCGGACAAATTAGATCACAGCTGATCCCGTTCGCTGTTTTGTTTTAGACCGAACGAAAATAACGCCAGCATACGAAATAGAAATGTATGTGTACGCTATGGTTCTATCCGATTGCAATAAGTTCGATGTCGAGTCAAATATATAACTAAAGGTAGGATTACAGCACTTGATTTCAAACATCATCATCAGCTTATTGCAGTATATTGCTGGACAAAGGCTTCCCCTAAGAAGGTAATGCCCATAATCCTCACGGTAGGTATGCGGGTTATGATTGATTTCAAAGGAATATCCAAATTTTTTGCTATAGGTGTATTATTGTAATCAGAATGATTTCATGTGTATTCATAGATATGATTAAATTATGTATCAGTTTAATTCGTGTATTTTTTTAGGATAGCTCAAACAACTTCGGCCCTGAGCTCCCACGGATTTTAGATAGCTCGCGGTGACCGTCGGAAACCATTCGTGTGTTAGGTCGATATTTTATTTGATTTTATATTTGATTATTTCTAGTATGAGGATTTGAGGATGATATGAGTCAGGTTCCTGTAAATAAAATTTTATTAATAAAGAAATATCACATACTCATATATTTCAAAGTATTTGTAAAGTTAAATTAAAAGTACAATAAAATTTTGCACTGACTAGTGACTAAGTTTTACAATCGTTTTAAGCTTCGATGTAGGTACGCGAGAAGTAGTCATTTCCGGTGGTTGTTGTTAAGTAACGGTTTTTAAACCTTCAAGCGGCGTCAAGGACACTGAAAAATCATCTACCAGACCGATTGGTATCATTAGATTTACACACTAGGTCTCTTACAGGGTAAGCAGAGAGCACGAAGTGTCAAACATCACTATCCTTAGAGACTTGACATGCTTCTAATATGTTCATCGCTCTCTTTATACCCGTTAGTAATTAACTAATATTGAAGGGCATAGTTGTAGGATCTTAATAGAGTGGCAAAGCAGACGGTCATAAGTTTAATTTGTTTGTGAGCAAAAGTTAATTAGTCTTTACAGCTATTCAAATACACAAATTACAGTAAGTTAAATATATCATACCTGTACGAAGTAGGTGATTACATACGGTAGACAAGTTTACACGTATGTCTACCTTGCCGAAGTAACGTAGGATTTATCAGTATTTGGACACTTTTTGCATTATTATTTTATTAAACCCAACGTCACGCCTTTAACCGCCGAAGAGGTAGAAAGGTGAGTGTAGTACCTACATTTCCACGTTTCACCGGTAACGTTTACGTCCCACTGCGGAGTAAGTTTTGAGTCTATTACCATACACAGCCATATGTAGTCACCGAACCGGGATTTGAATCCAAGTCCTCTCGGACGGCAGTCGCGCACACAATTTCTCGACCAACGAGGTACTCATATCTTATTTATTGAGAAATTCCTTTATATAATTTAATTTTTTGGTGTACAAAAAGTAAAACCTGCCTCGTTGGTCGTGTTAGTTGCAAGTGCCGGGTTCCATCTGCCCGGCGTACGCGGATGAAGATCATATTGAGCTCGCTGCGGTCGGGATTTGAGTCAGTGATCAGACTAATGGACAGACCCTGACCCGCCTGCCACACTGTAACTCATTCACCTGAAGTTTTGACACTTTTGTTACGGCCAATAGGTTACCTTTGTTAGGCTCAATGTATGAAAAAGGGTCATTAGAATTGATGAATGCCTTTTAATTGCCATAATTACTGTAGCTTTAAAAAAAATTACATATATAGAAAAATATTTTTTAATTGATGCTCTACATATTTGTGCCATGTAATTAACTTATGTATTAATTTTATTATGCAAATATTTTTTATCTACCAGTTTTCTTATTTTTTTTTCATTGTTATTTGTTAAGTAATAAACATTATATTCTCCATGCAAACATATAAATTATTTGTTAATACCGAACTTTCACGTGTGTCGTGAATTTATAGAAAACTTTTGAATGGTTGGTATTGAATAGGCCTGGGTCTATTCAGCGTGTGGAATAAGGTCCTGTAAGCTCCCGGAGGGCGCACGTTGTCGCCGTAATCAGCCTAATGTACGAACCCTGACCCACAACCCATTCCACTGACATTTTGACACACTTAAATGAATATTAGCACCTCGATAAGAGCATTACCGAATTGTCTGATTATTTATCAATAGGTATCGTATTAAATTTTAAATTTTTTTATTACCACATCTACAACATTTTTAACAGCAAAATGTACATATACTCACATTTACTAAACTAAGTTATTTTAATTCCTTAGTAGTAGTACCAAACAACAACAATCAATGATTATCATGTACAAAACGTAACATCACGCCTGCAATCCCCGAAGTGGTTGACAGAGGTGTGTAGAACACTCCTACGTTTCTACCGTTACGTTTACGTCTCACTATGGAATAGACGGTGAGCCTATTGCCATACACCGGGCACATATCCACACTCCGAGCCACAACTAGTATGTCTAAATTAGAAAAAATTAGTAGTGTCCTACTCGGGAATTAAACCCTGGACCTCCCGATCGGCAGTCCCACTTGCAATCAACACAACCAACGAGGCAGTATGTATAGTGGTAATAATGTATACTTCTTGTTTCATGTTCTACACTCCTCTGCCTACCTCTTCGGGGATTACAGGCGTGATATTACGTTTGTTACGTTACCACTATACATTATTACTTAATGTGCAGTTGATAGGTCCCACGTGCAGTGCTAACGAGTGTCGTAGCGACGCAGGTGGGTTGGTCTCCGCCGCGACGGTGCAAATGAGCTGGCTGACGCGTACAAGGCGCTCGGCGAAGTGCCGCCATTGTTGCTCCGAACAATAACCCCACGTTACAGCATTATCTGTAACGGGACGTCTAATGGATATCTATGTTAACATCATTCGTAACTGTTTAAATTTCCATCCAAAACCTCCTACAGTACGCGCATCCTGGGTTTTCTACCTACGATATTATGCGAATTGTTTATTTTAAAAGTTAAAAAGCCTTTTGTTGGAAAGACTTGCGTCACTTCTGTAAAGAGGTAATTGGAAATCAGCGCCCCTATCAACCCCGTAAGAAACATGGCGTGATGGTACAGTAATGATAATAATAAAAAAACCTATTAAACAGGTTTAATAACTGACGTTGCGAAACATTTTATTACGATACGGGTGAGTATCGGTATTACGATCCTAAGTCTATGAAGGGTTTTAATGAATTATTCAATCAAGATACACGTTAGGTATAGTTTTAAATTGAAATCAACAAGCCCTTTCCCGTTAAATTTTAAAGGGTTCCACTTGTTTTCTAATTTTCGATAACCTAGAATTATTATTGATGTAGCGTTTCTGAACGAGTCATGATATTATGTATTGTTATTCACTTAGGTACATGTCTCGAAATTTTAATTATATACTTCGCCTAATTATAGTTGCACTCAAATTATAGATATTATGTTACACAATAATAATTCAAAAATATGTATTAATTAATTCATCTTTTACATACTGATCTAACAGAAAAGATTTTTTTAACTAATCACTTATTATGGGTAATAGCAAATCTTGCAATTCAAAAGTACGGTGATTATCTACTACCACTTCGGGGATTACAGGCGGCATGTTACGATATTCCCTATCATCATCATCAGCCTATTGCAGTCCACTGCTGGACATAGGCGTCCCATAGGGCTATGCCCATAATCCTCATACTAGGCATGCGGAACGCAGCATCGCACCGCAAACGATGGTGCCCATTTACCTGTGCCTAGTCAGACCGCTATCACTTCTTACGACACCCTGTATCCTGACACGGGGTGGGGAATGTATTCTTACTCCGCCCCAACACGAATGTTCGTTAATATAACATCAGCTCCCTACAAGTAGGGTACTCCATACAACTATTGAGTACGATTTAATAGTAGGAGAGAAAGCCCTGCAAACAGCTTATAAACGCAGTGTTTGTATAAATAGAAAGAGACTTTTATACTTTCTTGCATACATTAGTGTTATATATGTACTTAAGGCATTATAATTTACGCGACGCATTGTGTACGCACGTCTACATGTAATGCAAAGCAAAATATAATTAAATTCATTAATATGGAATGTAACTTTCTGTAATCATATTTCTAGATGAGATTCGACGACGATACGAAACGAGAGACGAGACGGACTGCGTATTAAGACACATTGGAAGAGGCCTGTGGTCTGTTCAGGCGTATAATAATGGAGTTTAATGTACTGATGGTGATGCATATTTTATATATCAAACAAACAATTTGTTTAAATGTCAATTGAAATAAAGTTCGTTGACTGTTAACTTTGACAATTGCTCAAAAAAGTACGCGTCCAATAACAATGAAAAGAGTACTAAAATAAAATCCTACTTAGTAACCGTAAATAAAATATCATTTTCATATATCATGATCTATAAAAGGTTAATAAGTCCGTAACAGTTGGAGGGAGATATAGTTTTGTTACGATAATATCTGGGTTATTCCCCCAACGGACTCCCAGAGGGCGTAATGGAAAACCGAAAGGCGTTTGTACTTTTCCGGTTTCAATTCCGAGTGCCTCTCGCGATATTCGATAACAGGCCATTTGCATTAAAAAATTAAAAGTCGAAAGCACTCGACACACTACGGCACTATAAAGTATTAAAAAACTATGCGCGGTGACCTGTTACATGAAACAGTGTTTTTGCATACTACTCGCAAAAAATGAGTTTCATTTCTTGTAAGATTTTGTAGAGCATGAAAAGTATTTCATCGTGCTGGCAAATTTAAATAAATGTGCAAGTACGTACGTAAAATCACGCCGGTAATCCCCGAAGAGGTAGGCAGAGGAATGTAGAACATTCTTACGTTTCGCCAGTTTCGTTTACGTCCCCTTATGGAATAGGTGGTGAACCTATTGCCATGCACCAAGCACAAACCCAGACTCCGATACTAGAAAATCTAAATTTAAAAAAATTGGTAGTGCCCGATTCCGGTATTGAACCCAGGAACTTCGCCAGCATTCACGCTTGCAACCAACACGGGCAATACTTAAATAAAATAAGATAAATATTTTTAATAATGTATGCATATATAAAATTAACAATGAAATACAGATACTACTTAATTGGTTTTTGGTTTTCTGTTACCTACCACATTTATTTTATAGAGATCATTTTATAGTTATTATAACCGCTCTGTATGCCACCTCGGGGCACGATTTATAGTAAATATAATTAATAGGTAACAATTTATTAAATGGATACCACGTTTTAAATTAACTTGCAAATATGTAATTCATAACGAAATTTATAAAGACAATTTTGTTTTGATGTACGAGATAAAACTATGAATATTTCATTAAATTATTGTTTTTACAGTTACGTTTCTTACGAGGTAGGTAGAGAATACGGAGTGTTAAATATCTGTGTCCTTGCAAACATGACATGGTTCTTTTACATTCATCACAGTCTTCATACAAGCGATCCGGTTTCGGAGACTTCCCGGTTAGTCAGATTACTATGCGCGTGATAAGCTACACCCAGACGCCTGGAACTACTATATTCACACGATATTTACATAAATACATTATTAAATCATGTCCCAGTTTAAATCATGTGTTATTTTGGGATTGCCGCGATCGGCGAACCTGAAGAAGGACCTCCGGCAGATCTGAAATTAGTCAGTCTATCTCGAAAAGCCTACGTGAGTTGAGCCGGTACATAATTTAATCAAGTGTACGCATGTGTTTTTGAGACCTGCTGAGTACACATGGAAATGATAAGCCAGTCAAATGTACAACTTCGGCCTAATGGAGTCCTCGTGTGGCTTGGGTCAAACTGTCCATTAGACAAATTACGGTCAAAACTTCCACCCTTACGGACTAACAGCCACACAAGCCCTTAAAATGACGCGTTTAAGACTAATATGCATATATTATATCAATTATACGTATACCAGTAAACTGAGTAAATAATATTTTCTCTTTAAGTTACAATTTTACTGTGAGTTTTGAAGTGCTGATTTTAAATAACGATTGACAGCGAGCTGTCTGTGGAGAAGCGATTAAACCTCTGAGTCTAGCGACTGAATATAAACAAGTTATGCTACTGAATAGCTTGTCTTGCGTTAAAGAGTTAGTGTAGATCGTATGCTGTCACAACGTTTAGTAAACATATCAATAATAACAAATAAATGTTATGAACAGAGGTGAATGTGGAGGAGACGCGGCAGGTCTGTAAGAATAGATATTTGGCACTCGGTATTCTCTGACTACCCTGTAAGGGACCTGGCGTGAAGATATGTATGTATCTTAACACATACGTTATATCACGTCGGGGTAAATGTAGCGTAGGACGCACGGTAATTCTGCTAAATCTAACTGTAAGTGGCAAAACCTTGTACGCAAACTGACCGGTTCTGATTGGACGCGAACACCTGAAGATCGATCTCATAGGTGTGCTGTTAACGTAGCCTAGGCCCAGCAGTGGGCAAACACGGGCTGATGATGATAATAAACATAGTATTATAATGATACTGAAATTACTTTTGTAAATAAAACGATATCAAAATGTAATGTTTTAAACAGTTTGAATTGTTAGCTAATGTCTGATAATCTATAAAAAGTAGCGACTATATAGCATTATTTTATCGTTATCGGCGTAAGGCTACTGCTAGACGGAGCTCTGACCCCTCAACAGGTTTTTGCCTTTAATCCGCACACTGGATATGCAGGTTGGGGGTCGCAGAGCACGACTTCTTACATGATTATCCTTCTTCGGCGATCTTAAAGTGTTATATTACGTGCCATTCATAAATTATTTATAGAAGTTAAATGAAAAATTACTAATGAATAAATAATGAAAACAATGATAAGTTTGCATACAGAAGTAGAGGAAAGAAGCAGTCTGTTGAGAAGATTTATTTCAGAGGTTAATAGTCTCTAGCTTTGTGTTCAAACTAGATGGTTAAAATTAATCCACCGGAATACCTTTCGAAATGTGTAGTTCAGTGGAACAGTGGAAGGAAATTAGCATAATTATGCCTTTGCCAAAGTTAGTAGATGTGCAGGTCCCAAATTAGGCAGCTAAGACAAATTGGGGTGGGGGACCGACACGCCCTAATTGTCTGAAATGAGGCATACTTGGAATATTTCAATAGACGGCATTTCATTTTGTCACAATTATTGTTTGAAACAATCTGAACCGGCTGATGCTTGAATATTTCGTTCTGACCTAGAACTACTATGGTACTTTTCACAGAATCTTATTTAAGACATTATTATAAGAGTGAATATGATTGATGACAAAATGATTAAAGTGTTTACTAACCACAGCGTTTAAAAAACACTCTGCACATACATACATAATCACAGTACACATATGTTTATTCAATATATCTCTTCTCCCCCAAACTTCTCCCCCAGCGGCGACTGTCTGATCAAGTAGGAACATACACTGCCCGGCGAACCCTGGACACTGCGACAAACCTCGCACCACGATGACTGATCACTCATGATCATCTATCGACTCGACGAAGAAAAGAAGATTGTACTTATGTAATTTTAAAGTCTGCAGCCTCTGAAACCAGCGTGTATGTAGGAGTATGAAAAGAGTGACAAATGAAAAAAAACATGCCATGTTTTCAACGATAGCTCTATATGAGACTTGGCCTTCTCTGCTTACCACGTAAACAACATAGCGTGATGATAAAATACATATATCTTCACGCCAGACCACGGGGTAGGCAGAGAGCATCGAGTACCAAATGTATTTGACTTTCTATAACTGCCGCGCTTCTCTACATTCATCGATCTCTTCATACATGCACGCCAGTTTCGGTGAGTTCAGACTCCCCGAACAGCCAGTGCGACCGACCTGCCCTATTTGATCATAACAAGCGAGTCTTGACCTCCCTTCATCAACAGCGATATAGTAATGTATATTTATTAGAATGAGTTGACTACGTTCTTCTGATTAGAATATAAATACTTTCGATGACTACGTTAAAGTTTTCAAACAATATTACAAAACAATATTGTTATTACCGCGCGAGAACTGACGAAGTGCGAAACGCAATAATTGGACAGATTCACAAAGGAAAACTTCACTCGCGCCAGCAGTATTTTCATAGAGCAAATACGTTCGAGACGGATATTCTACGTTTATCTAGTTATCATA
>DWDU01000696.1:0-17369 GCA_018245575.1 Jemadia suekentonmiller | reverse complement strand
AACGTAACTGGTGAAACGTGGGAGTGTACTACACTCCTCTGCCTACCTCTTCGGGGATTACAGGCGTGATGTTACGTTTACGTTTTTTAATGTTTAAAAGTGAATCGCGCACAGCAGTTTTTGGAACAAAAAGGTGGTAATTATATATAAGATAATTATCACGAATTTTATTATAGCAGATACTGGGACATGGGGAGCCAACAGTCTTCGGCCGGCGTGCATGTATAAAAAGAGTGTGGAAGAACCACAGCGGGTCGGTAAGGACACACATACTTAGCACTTGGTGCTCTCTGTCTACCCCGTAAGAAAACTGGCGCGAAGACATATTTTATGTATCTATGTATGTGTACGTATGTATTAAATATTTTTGAAATTTTCATTAATAAATAATCGCTTCAGAAATCGTAATTCTATTGGTTTATTGTTCGAATTACCTCTGGCATTATTAAATCACTATATTAATTGGTCTTCTAATTAAACAAAAAAAAAATTGACGCTCTTCATAATACAAGTTTCCGATACACAGAGACATAAGACGTTCAAGTTAAACAGCATTTTCCATCTCTTTAAAAGCTCGTAAACAGATACTAAAAACGCTACTGGTTTGATGGAATGCTTTTAAATAAATCCGCTTTTTGTTAGAACCTTTTACCATAAACTAACCGTTTGAACACCGAAGCCGCAAGCTCGCACTAACACCAGATAGTACTGACGCAACATTGTAAAGTAAAAGTCGCGAAATATTTTAAATGCCTCAAGACCTCCACAAAATTTTATAGTCCCGGAACCACAGTGATGATTAGTTCTTTTACTAAACTGTCGCTACCGCATTTTTACGTCGAAATGAAGGGAATTTCTACCTTTTTTTGTAGTTCCAGTGCGTTAAAACGGAAAATGCTTTATATTTACAAGAAATATCTTGTAATGATAATAAAACGTAGTTTTAGTGCTAATATTTGACAAAGTATATCGCCATTTGTACCCTTAATATTAGGTTAGTTTAGGACAAATAGATAATAATAATGTCTTAGGACTCCTTCTTATATAAATAGCAATCTATTATATATATACTTATATAGATCGTATTCACAAAACAGAATTGAGACCAAAAACTTGTATACATTACACAAAAAATTTACTCTGTGTGAGAATCGAACCCATGATCCCCAGCGCAACAGTCGCGACAGACGCAACAGTTCAGTAACCACTGCACCAACGGGCTACAAGAAAACAAAACAAAAGCCTCGTCTTAGCTCAACTAGACAGACGAAATACCTTATCCAAGCATTTAATACTAATTTAACGTAACATCAGATATTAATTTCACTAATTTAATTCTTATTTAATACTAATATGTGTATGTGTGATTTGACAACTGGCCGTCACTAACCGAAATCGATAATTCTAAATAACTGTCAATATAAATCTACGAACAACATGACTTGAATATTAATAGTTTTAAATTATTTAGCCAAGTAACTTGTGTTCAATTTCCGGCGCCAGCTATTTCCATCCAAATAAATACTTAATCAATAATTTTCAATAATAGTAACTATATATTGACATTTTTTCTTCATACATATATCTCACTGGACTGATAATAATCTATTAGAAATACTAGATACAGTTTCACACGAATGTTTCTTGTCTAATGATTTTAATGTCGCAATATTTTACATGTACAATACTACAATAATTATGACGTATGAAGCGAGGGATAAACGTAGGATGTCAGTGTTGTAATTATAGAGATATTAATAATAACATTACGTAAAACAGCTTATTAATTTATATAATAATGACGATACAATAAAACACGTAACACAACTTCGCGTAATCCCCGAAGAGGTAGGCAGGGGAGTGTAGTACACTCCCACGTTTCACCAGTTACGTTTGCCGTCCATTGCCAAATAATAACAAGTGAAAAAGCTTAGTAACGCTTATGACGCCGACAATGATATAATTACTTTACGATCGTAGCTCTGTTTGTTCATAACGAGATCCTGCTTTCGAAAGCGAACAAGAGTAAGCTCGACATAAAATATGTGCGATACACACAATGTGTGCGTTCCGTCAATATTGGCTTGAAGTTTTGACCAACATAAAAAATATATTTGACGACGCTCATGCATATTTAAGACGCGCTTCAAACACTAAGGCGTATATATATTTCGAACATCCACAGCTCAGAATGTTTATTGTACAAAACGGTATTATTCGACACCATTAATACTACTCTTTCAAAGTAATAGATGATTTTGTTAATTTTTTTTTGGTGATTTACTTACCTATTCGGTATAATAAGCCTAATTTCTTTAACAGGTCCTTCTTCCTGAGCTCTCGTAGAACGCAGCGAGGTCGCGGCGGAGACTAAGACAAAAGACTGGAAGGGAGTTAGCCCAATACATAATTTAATCAACTGTATAGAAACTCACGTAAGATTTAACAGTATAAAATCCCATCTACGAATCTGGCTACTTTATGCTTGAACCGCTTGTGTTTTCTTCAAACACAAATCGCTATGTTATTATGTTTGATGATATGGACATGCTACATTTTAAATTGTCCTCAGTTTGATCGCCGTGCAATTCATTACAAAACAAGTTCCAATATAACAAAGCGTTAGCTAAAACATTACATGTATTTAATTATCGTGACAAATAAATTCCTGTTCAAAGCGCAAGTTTACACTAGATTTATAATGAGCCTATCAAGGGATGATTCATACATCAAAGCTTATGGATGGATATAAAAAAATATGAATATTAAAAAGCCTTTGATATGCACTCATGTTACCGCTTCAGTTGGATCTCGTTCAGTGATCCGAGTAAGCTCTTAATTGGTCGGTGTCGTGTGACAGGATTTCGGTGTACACTGATTGATTGGGATGCTCAAATTAATTGGTAATATTTTTACACACGCCTCATCTAGTTTACAAAACGTTGGACAGACTTCTGAATGTCACTATTTATCTAATTTTTAGACATACTTACAGTAGGTACTTTTGCTTAGGTATAATTTCATTAGTTATTATTTCGAAACTGATGTGCTTAAGTGAAGGGCAGAGTGTAGGAGAACTGAGTCATATTTGTAAGCGTACAGATATTTCGCACCCGATACGCTCTCTGCCATGTAAGGGACTTGGCGTAATATAAGAATAATATATGATTAATCAATATTCTTAAATATCTAACGTCAGCAAATACAAATAGGTATTTCATACAAAGATAGTTATAAATTTATTTAATTAATTCGTTTTTTAAATAGCTACTTAATTGATTTGTATTAAAAAAATTCATCCGTTACAGAATAGTTTATGTGTAATATATTCTTAAGTATATAATAATGTATATAATGGTATATTTTAAAAGCAATAAAATACATATTTATATTGGCTATTAAAACTTTTCAGTTTGTATTTTTGAACAGACAGCAATAGGAATCCTATATTAATAAAACTATAATAATTATCATAACAAAATCATTGAGTCTTAAAACGGACTCATTTATAAGGAATGTTAGTAAAAAATTGTTCCAGTTATAATTTTTTATGTAGATATCCATATAAATATATCGTTTTTACTTTGCTGTGACGCCATTGCCAACCGCTTATAACTGCTTTTTAAATTAATTTAAATACCGAAACACGTTTCATTAGTCAGTATAATAATATTAAATAATGATCATTTTATATTGGCATAATATTGTGATATTATAATTCAATGCGTGTGGTGAGCGACGGTAGAACTATTGATGCCCACATATAAGCATTTAACAATCGATTAGCAGTGATGTGCTTAATAGAGTCAGCTCGGTGCACCTACGCAAACCCCAAAAAAGCCACACTTTATAAAAAGCTAATAAACACTCCACTAGGCCTCTTATCTTCTAAGTGATACGATCTTATATGGCCGCGCATTCAATTAGCCAACCTCACACCTTTCTCAGAGTCCGTTAGGCGTCGTTCAATTTTATCGCGTAATTAGTGTCCATAAAATCAGTGGACGTACAGAGGGCTGGCTCCTCAATCGCGGCGACGTCTTAACGTATTTAAAATTCCGACGTACCGCATCTAGAAACGTCTAGAACGCTAACTACAGGGATGGCCTATTTAAGCCGCGTTCCCGCCTTAACGGGCCACAAAGTTGACGCCGCGAAACTTTTTGCACGATTACAGCCAACGTCGTAAATTGTTTTTCTTTGTCATGATTGTAAAATAATAAGGCATTTAACCTTTCCGTCGTGCGACGTGTTCCCGTCCGTAAATAACCGATAGATATCGTTGTAAGCGACGCATCACGATTTGTTAACGGCACCAGCCAGCGCGCTGTTATTGCTATCGACTTCTTTTAATTAAACGCCCGTTACACCGTTATTTCCGATAAGTAGGCACCAACTCGGCACAAGCGCATGAATAATACATGTTAGGTGTCTAATTTGCATCGCGTCAAACACTATGCGGCTCTAAATCGTCGATTTGGCCATGTTGGCAATTTGGACTGTAATTTTCTGGTTAAAGCCGCATATTATCATAACCGGATGATTTAGTGCATGAGAACGATCTGAGGCCGGAACACTGACGATGATTAATTTTTTGAAATTAACTCAGCGATCGCACGCAGCACGTAACCGCTGATTATTTATGTTGCTAAGTATAGTACGTTCGGACCACAATCAGGTAAACGCCAAGGGAACCTATTTAGATCTTTTCAAGCGGACTCGTAACGCAAAGTGCGCGTAATGATAGGACGTGGGCGGACATAGGCGTTGTTGAAACGCGAAAACGTAGGGTACTTACTAACGTCGCCATAGAAGTCTTAGACGCAATTAAATTTGTTTTATTGTCTTAATTCGCGATATAAATGTGATTTCTTCATAAGGCGACTAGTTTGTTAGTCTAGTTAGTACCTAAACCTGTCTATTGAATGCGGGATTTTGAGTTCGATTCCCACTCAATGCTAACATTTGTAAGATGAAAATTATGAATTAAATTATTTACCTTTTATTTACATTATCAGATTTTATTTTAGTTAAAGAAACACTACATGAATCTACTTTGAATGAAAATATTGTACGTTCCGTTCCACGGATTAAACGAAGAAAACAAAGTAATTAACTCGTAAATACATAAGTTATCTGGATAATTTGTATTAAATGCAAAAATAGAATTAAACGCCATTAACTTTAAAAATATTATTAAACATTAGAATTAAAAATAATTAGGCACAAGAAGTAGGTAGGTACATAAATTTTATAGTTATGTGTCTTTTAATGTTATATTTTACATTATTATCTACAGCTCTCGTTTTCATGTCAACTATTAACATCATCAATGTCCCTCAAGTGTAATAACACTATTGTGTGTAATACACATTTGTGTGTAACACACATTTGAACGATATTATTATTTCAATGTTGCACCACATTAGCAAAGAGCAGGTGTCCTGAGACTGAGGTGGTACTTGCCTGTATAAGATCTTCTTAGACGCTTTGAACAGTACCGTCTTGTGACCGACAACTAAATACATCTGACATTGAGTACTTTAGTGTGTCCAAAATATTTGTATAATAATTTCAATCGGAATATACATACATTAAAAATAGATGTTTCATTTCGCATTGTATTATTTTACAGTGGAATATTTCAACATACTACTACATAATAACAACATACAACATACATAATAAAAATATTTCAACGTATAGAGATCGGACTTTCACAGTCAAATACTGGAAATTCCGTTATATGACATTCCCAAATTAAATTTAATCATGTTAGAAAATTGACACAAACAATCTCATATATTCTTTAACCACATATCTATTATTTGAGACGATTTACTTTCATTAAAGAAAAATAACCACAATAACTATTGATTTTCAATACCAAATATTTTTATTTATAAAAGAACAACATTTCCAATTCACATCAACTCTATACATGTCATTGTGTTATTGTAAGGACTATACTAGGACATAAACGATAATGCGCGAAAACATATCTCATCACATAGATGGCAGCACCGTCCGTACTAGGTGAACGTTGATACTGCAATTAATTTCTGTCCTTTGATGCGCCCGCGCAGTGCAAATAGTTTGCAGTAGACCCAAGTTAATAAAATAAATTTCTGTCAAATTCAACCTGCTGCAAAATTAATCCACTGTTGGACGTAGATGTCGCTGGATAGTTTTGCCCACGATCCCCACGCTGGATGTACGGGTTGGGATCGCAGAGCACGGCTTCTTGGACGCCTCGTCGGCGGCCAGGGCACGTAAGAGGTGACGTGTCGCGGCCTGCCAGCGCCGGGTCTAGTCGCCTCTTACAACTGTCTGGTGTCCCAACGCGGACTCGGAGAATATAGTTTCCCCGGCTCGACACAGATAATTAAATTATTAATTTCTAAATATTTAAGTTCAATAAATTTGGAACATATGTTCTACTATTTATGTGTGCAAATACTGCTTTCTTTTAATTTAAGTCTTGTGGTGGCTATAAATTAAAAGTTATATTATATGCATTATAGTGAGATCTCACTGGTTATTACAGTGACATACCTATGCACCTAGCACACGTTTTCCCAATTAGCCATAATTGACTGAGAGAAAATCATCAGCCATTAAATAACCCTTCGTAATCTCACTTTAATTTCTTAAGATATGTGTCTGTTCAAAAACATTCACTTTGAATGGTCAAACGAAGATTGTAAAAATGAGAATATCTTTAAAAGTGTTATAACAAATTAATTAGCTGAACGGAAGACAAATTTGACAACATATATTTAAATACATTATACTACACCAGCCAAAAAGAGGCTGTTTGACGGAACAGAAACGGATACGTTGAAAATCAAAGCAAGTTGTCCATTTTTCGGTAAAATAACTTACAATAAATAACGAAATATTACGTTAAAAATCATCGGCAAAAAACAAGATACTTTGTATAGTTCATGCATGTACTTATACTTTATTATTATACACAGTCGGTGATCTGAAAACCTATTGATATTCTCTACCTGTAAATTTTATATAAAGTTGAGAATTTAATGTAATGTAACGTAGATGTTTATAAAAATAAGATTAAAATAACACAATGTCCAATTATAAAAATAAATGTTATCACTAATTAGTACTAATTACTCATTAAACATACAAAACCATAAAATAAATGTGCAACACAATAATAAGTACTAAACATACGAAAATACAAATAAAAATTAACAAAATATTAACACGCGTTAATTTAATATCTTGTGTTCAAATGTTAAACAACGTGAGCGTCAATTCAATACACGCATCTGGCAGTAATTTGCTACACAGCCTGCAGTAAAAACTTTAGCAGTAAAGCCTAACTGCAATAGACAAAGCAATTCATGTTTTATGTGACTGCATTATGTTTATGGCCAATGTTTTCATCAGCCTCGTGCAGTCGATTAACGAATACCGCTGTAAGGATGTTTACACTGGCGCATTTTGTACACTCACTTAAAATATAACATTATATAATACGTATACAATAACACTATGTACATAAAACAGTTGGATTTATGCCCGGGGTGTTGCAATAGACTCACCCCGTATTCCCAATTGCATAGGACGTATAACACAATTGGTGAACCATAGGAGAGCTGCACTCGTCTACCTATCCCTCCGGGAAAATACGGGCGTCAAGTTATGTTAAATCATGTAATACAAATAGTTTAGAGAATAGATTAGGAGTTTTAAAAGTATTCTGTAGGTATATTACTTTATTTGTGTCTAAAGCTAGGGTTACAAATTCACAATGGATAACTTTATATCTTTATAATACCTACTTAGATCAGATTTCTAATATCTATGTATTATTGTTCATATAATATTTAACATTGTAAGTACAGAGCCAAATAACGAGCAGTAATAAACAACATTTGACAACCACAGCGCTAATCTTTAAATAAGTAGTTAAATTGAAAGCATACATAATAATTGATTGGATGTATCCGTAAATTCCAAAGACATTTTTATTAAAAAAATACATTATGTCAATTTGACGCACCATTACCAATTTCCCGCGTTAATATCGCGCTAGCGCAGTGTAAACACAATACACGAAACGTCGGGGCTCTCACGTTTCGTGCAATACGCCCACTCGGTCATTTCTCAATCAAATAAATTGTTATTTTGACCGTCTAACTGTAACCTTTGAAGTGCACAGCAAATAGCACCCGTTTTGTCTTTAAACAATACTGCAATAGTCGGAATATTGACAGGTGATTAATAGTTGGAGAACTCCAAATAAAATACAGCTAGTATTAAACCAAGCTGATAATAAATCAACAATGTTTACGTTCCGTCTTACAATTTTATAACTTGCTTACGTAATTATAGAAATATACAAGTAAAATGCCTAGTTTGTAAATGTACGTGGTTGTGAAATCACTTAAAGTAATGACATTACTTACGCTTCACGCTGTTTTGATTTCGCTTTCATAATCTTTCATCTGATGAATGAATTAATTGATTATGAACAGATATTCATATACGAAATTTCTCTACGTATTCATAGTATACCGAAACCCGAAGCCCGAAGCCCGAAGCCCGAAGCCCGAAGCCCGAAGCCAGACAGGCTGGATCGCGTCCTACCACATAATTCAAAGTTTGTATTAACTTTAACATGGCCATTCTCAAACTGTTTTAAATATGAACATACACATTGATCAGTCGTATATACGTACCCAAAGATAGAACAAAAAAACAGTCACCTTTTATTATTATACGGTCAAGCCAGCTCTCATATAGGGTAGGTAGTGAGCACAAAGTGCCAAATATCTGAATCCTTACAAACCTGGTGTTCCTTTTCCATATTCATCAATGTTTTTATACAAATATTTTCACAATTAACTTTTAAAAGTCAGTAGCTTTTATTCGCAGCTTCTCATGCACAGATATAATACAATATATTCCAATTATTCATCATCATGATCAATCACTTCTTTTTAAATTTCGGGTTTGACTCCAAAACTGACGAAATTTCATACAATCTTTCTATTCCCATTTTACCCGCTCAGAGATGGAACTTCCAAAATTCCTTTCTCACGGCTTACCTATGTCATTGAACACCTGCGTACCTAAGTTCATTGTTATTTTTGACTGTGCGTTGACCGATCAGTCGGTTTCTTCTTTAACATATAATTCTTTAATATAACATAATATAATATTTCTATGTTAAAATTTACAAATTGCTTTGTTCTCACGCTGATGCGACGTCGAAAACAGCAAATGGCAGTAAGTAGCTACGCGATGAGTAAATTTACACTGCCCACTCAAACTTTGTTCACAGCGAAAGTCGGCGGACAGATACATTCGCTCCTACATACTATTATGTTGTTGAACGTTTGCTATACCACCCAACATTTAGCCTGACTATTTAGCCTAAATATTTGTATGATGAGCACTAGCATACCTCTTCGAGGATTACAGGCGTGAAGTTAGGTTAAGGGTACACATTAGTCACAATTAGCACACATTCTAGGTATAGTTATTATTAGTATGTACTCATTATATCAATATTAAAACTTGAAACCCAGACGGTCTCGTGTATTATACACGTGTAAAATATATTTCTACAACCAACACACAACGATACAAAGTTGATTGACCTATACCTATCATAAACAACCAAATATATCTACATACACAATCAAAGAACACTGTAAAATATCATTTCTGACATTTATTATGTGTCGTTTGGTTTTACATTTATAAAAAAAAATATTTAAGTATGTATTTATATGTATTATGTGTAGATTTTAAGCCGTTTGGTTAACGTGACATAGGCTGTGCTGTCTACTTCGGAATTCCATACATTAGTTCCAAGAAGAAAAACTTGGTAAAAAAAACTTTATAGGTAATAATATTAGATAACACGCCTACATTTCAAAAACGTGTGGAAACCGTAGACAGCTAATGGCGCGTAGGCGAAAACACGCGTGAATTAGGCACAAGGGATTATATATGAGAATTCAAGCGTGACCAAGTTTACATGCAAACATTGAACTCGTGGGCATTTTATATGCTTTTATTACATAATAACTTAACACGAGACAAGATTACGACGGCAACATATTTCACTCGCCCGTACATAGTTCCACTGGACATTGAACTTGACTTCTGAACAACATCAATTCACCGTTTTAATTATGTTTTTTCCCTAAAAATTTCACTATTTCGTGTATTACGGCAATTATTATTATTCTGTATTCATAGCAATTATTATTATCCTGTATTCATGGCAATTATTATGATCCTATAATCATGTATCACATATATATTATATGTATTAATGTATCATGTATGAATTATATCCTGTGTTCCTGGCAATTATTATTATCCTATAATCATGTATCGTATATGTATTATACGTATTCATGTATCATGTATGAATTATATCCTGTGTTCATGGCGATTATATTATCCTGTATTCCAATTAATATTATCCTGTACTCATGGCTAAGACGGAGCAAAATCGATTGACGTACATACAACACGCACAGTCACTTGCGCGTATGTAAAAACGTGGTCAACGCTGCCGTTATGGCTAGTGTACAAACGCTGCTGCTACTGCTGGAACCTAAGCAGATATCGACACTGTTGTGGGCAGCGAAACCGTTGAATTCCGCCCGTCTATTCGGTTCCCTTTGTGGTGTTATCCGCAGACGATATTCCGAGGTACGCAACGGCATTGCGTGAATCTAAATAGGTCTTTAAAATGCATCAATTGCGTTAAGCACTGAAACTGTAAGAAAGATTGTAAGAAAATCTATTACATACGTAATTATCATGTGAAAATAGTTGTCACGCTCTTTTTCTTCAGTTCGGATTGAACGGACACCCCAGTATCCTAAATACTTCCGTTATATAACCTCAATTTCGGTAACGCGTGCTGATATTATAGGACTCAAGACTTGTAACCCATTGAAATCGTAAAGTAACGAAACATATTAAGTAACCAAGTTTCATTTGTGACCTCCCGCTGTCCTCCCGTGCGGCCATTGAATAAATATTACCAAATCACAATAATAACACACATGAACGGTACATATCTAAACTAACATATTTGAGTTGTAGGTTGCGTTCGAAAACACGTAGTAATTTACACATTTGTTTTACATACATTGACGTGAGCTGCAAAGTGGTGCACTTCTTCCTGTGTTTATACATCAGTGTACAGCACGCAATTTAATGTTTAACAACGCGCGCAACATTGTTGCTAGTGTACCGTGAATGTGAACCCGCAGTTCCCGACGTTGTTTCGTTTGTTAGTAGTGACTAACGGACCGGCTAGCTGATGTTAAGTGCCCCTGCTGACGGAACTCATCCATGAGCACTTGCATATGTAAATGCATAACATATATAGGTATGCCGAAATGAGGTTGATTTTGGGAACAACATAAGCGAGCCTGGCGCTCATTGAATTCTCCATAATATTCACCAAAGCGTCCATCGTGTGCTAATCAGCACTTGGCGTACGTGGCAGACTTTGGACTTAAACCTTCTCATTCTAAAAGGAGACTCGTATTCAACAGTAAAACGATAAAAGGGTTAATGATATAGACGATCAACATGGTAAACGTTACATCACGCCTGTTATCCCCGAGGAGGTAGGCATAGGAGCGTAGTACACTCCCACGTTTCACCAGTTGCGCTTACGTCCCACTATGGAATAGGTGGTTAGCCTATTGCCATGCACCGGGCACAAATCCAGACTCAGAGCCGCTACTAGAAAATCTAAATTAGAAAAATTCTATAGTGCCCGACCCGGGAATCAAACCCTTATATTCGGCAGTCGCGCTTGCAACCAACACGACCAACGAGGCAGTCAACGATCAACATGGTTTTCGAATGCAATCCATATTGTTCTTATATCCGGCTGTCATCACGATTGACTCTTTATTATTCTTCTATTAAATTTATCATATAGTTAATCTACAATTTCTGAATAAAAGAGGTTGAGGTGTATAGTTGGCGACGATGACTAAATGATTACTACCTACATATGTAGTAACAACAATAAACCTGCATATTTTTTCCAACACTCTCCTTATCGGCTATAATTACAATTTGAAAACTGAGCAATATCCGATGATACAAGAAAACAGTACAAGGAACGCCAATTCTTCTTACAATCGCGTGTGAAACATTCATCTTTTTATTTTCACAACTTGAGTCAGCTAGAAGCATTACAACTATACACCTTCATCACTTTCCGTATTGGATGCGACTATATGGTCATATCACCCATTTTATTATTTTTAAATACCTCATCAATGGATATAAATCTCCATCAAAAACTCGAAAAAAAGCGATCGAATTCACCAATATAAATAATCCATACAAAGCATTTTTATAATTGGTGTGATTTTAAAAACTACGGCAATTAATAATAAGCTATGAAGTGAGTCATGGATGCAGAAAAAACACGCCGGAACTGTACGAACACTGATATTACGCCCTCTCTGCCTACCCTATAGAAGAAGTCGCGTGAAACATAATAAATAAATAACGATAATGACAGTACCTCGTTCTAAACGACCAACGATAAGTCGAAGTCCAATTGAAACGAACTAACCTTCTCTTTTCTAACATGTTAAACATTACATGTAATTCTTGAAAATGCTCTAGGATATTAATAAAGTTATTATCATCCTTTCTTCAAAAAAATATAATAATCTCTCCCTAATAGCTGACAGTGAAGGAAGTCGACCGTTAACTAGAAGTAATACATCCATGCGCCTCAAACCTCCTCAGTTATGATAATTACACAGTATGCCAGATAACCGCGCGATAGCCGACCATAGCTCGCACGGAACAAGAGGGTGCGAGTGCGAAATAATAATTCAGAATGAATGATAACACGGGCGCCTTTGTGCGGAGCGTTTCGCGATTCCATAGAACCAAAATTCACTTTGCATGAACTACGTGAAGTAAACGTACTTTTGTATATCTACGAGCTTTATATTTTATCATCACTGTCATCGCCAGCCTTTTTATTATTCCCCTCAAAATGACAAGGATTAAGGCGTAGATCAAATGCTTTTAAGTATGTTATGATGAACTTGAAGATATTGTCGATTCGTTGTGACGCGTGCTGATCTTAGGGCAACTAATTTTATATAAAAATAGCGGTATCCCATGCTTTGAAACTATATGCCTCTGGACATGACCACTGGATTATAAAACACTAAACTGTCGCTTATTCACATATTTTCAACTTCATATAATGATTTTTATACGATAATATTATCCATATTATGAATGTACAAGCAGCGCGCAGGTCTGTAAGAATAAAGATAAATGGCACTCGGTGCTCTCTGCCCACCCCGTGAAGATATGTATATATTATCCACAAATCTCTTTTTTTATAATACAACGTTTTCTGTGATATAATGTTGCAACATATACACGAAAATTAACACGATACACAAAACAAAAAAGAGCACAGTGAAAAAAAAAAAAAAGTGAAGATGTACATATAAATTTAACTAAAACATTAAAACGCGTTATCTGTTCCAATCTCCGATCCGACGCCCAAACTCATAATTATAATCCAAAACCGAACGCAGGTCGCGTTCAGGCTCACACAAATATTAAAGAGAAAAAAAAAACGATAGGTGGAGTTTAATTAGAAATTTAACCTGCTAATAAATTACACATGGCCACCACCCAAGGTGTGGCAGCACTCGACTTATTTCCCCTGAGAAATAATGCTGGCGTCGGCTTGCAACGCGCCATTCATTTCTGGTTATTTTTGTAGTGTCTCGTTTCCAAAATTAAATGTTTATTATGTCAGTTCCACAGAAAACGTATTGTCGCCATTAGCGTCTCACGAACTACCGTTATTTTTATTTTATTCAACTTAACTACGGAAACTAATTCTAATGTTCTTATAAATGAGTTATAAATTCTTCTCTGTTCTAAATTGCTGTTCCGCTAGTCCACGCCGGCGACTTCGTCCGTGTTATTAACGCACCAATCATTCTGGAAGTTTCCCAACGAAGTATCACCTTGTCATATTAAATATAATTACAATTATTATTATTATTTCCAAGTCTGAAATCACGCTTTGATAATGGCAATGTCAAAATAACATCATGGACCAACTTATATACAGCCCTCTTTTCACAAACCGGGCAGAGCTTGAACTATGGTGACCAGACAGCTGATAAATTACATACATAACTTACTTAATACACAGCTGCATAAATAATTTTATACACAGACAGAACGCATGCGATTCATCACGTATTTTTGCGTTGTGGGAATAGATCCGAAACTTTACCACTCAGCATGATAAAGGTTCAACTACTGCACCAGAAGAGCAATACGCTGTAACATACATATGTATATAAAAAAAATATTTTTCCTATACCTACATTAATCAAGAACAAACAGACGAAAATTCTGTCAATGTTACACTAATCGTAATACACTTCGAAAATAGTCACTCTTCTGAATTATCTTAAGCAAACGGACATCTTACTCACAGCTTGACAATATAAGACAGCGGACAGATAAATAGATTCATCGCCCGTAGTTTTTATGACTGTACCTATTGAATACGAATATACTTTTGCTTCGTTAGAAATAATAAAAGTAATAAACGCAACAGTTTTACCGATGGAATATATTTAATGTATGGGCAATTATAGACAAGTGTCAGCTCAGCTATTTTGAGTCAAAATGAGTCAT
Source organism: Jemadia suekentonmiller (assembly GCA_018245575.1). Lineage (NCBI taxonomy): Eukaryota > Metazoa > Arthropoda > Insecta > Lepidoptera > Hesperiidae > Jemadia > Jemadia suekentonmiller. The sequence goes on along the minus strand of DWDU01000696.1, from coordinate 2,645 downwards.
TTCCCAACAAAGTCAGATTCAAAGACCCCATAAATACTTTTAACTGCATGAACATATTCGATTTAAGAAATAACGACTTAAATTAAGAACGTATTAGGAATCAAACGATATGCTATCTACAATCGGAATATGTCAGAAAAGAAAAAATATATTCGATATTTTAAAATTAAATATTCTTAAAATTAATGTGGTTTAGGTGATATTATTATGCTTTAATTACTTGTGTTATCATTGATGCATTAACGAATAGATAAAAATAACATATATCAATGGGGCAGCGTGGTAAAGTTATACTTGAAATCAGCTTAACATTTAAATAAATTATAGTTTAGGAGTGTAGTGTAGAGGCAGAGGAGTGTACACTCCTCTGCCTAGCTCTTCTGGGATAACAGGCGTGATGTTATGTTATAGTTTAGAAAAATGCTTTAGTAACAAACCGTACCATTAAGTAAAAAAGATTTTTTATTATTAAGATTTGGTTCAACAAAGACAGACATTTCACTAACTGTATATAATTAATGAGTTAAATAACTGTAATGAGTTCAAATTCAAAATCAAATAATTAACAAAAGAACATTTTGTTGTTAACAAAGTGTGCCTTCATTAAATTAAATTATATAAATTCTTTTTATAGTAGTTATTTGTAACAACGGAGGTACAATAAAATTCAAGTGTTCTTTGAAAAAAGTACGTATAGCAAATATAAAATTACTTTTTAACTAGTTTGTGTAGAAAGGCAAATATGTTTAAAAATAAATAAAAGCATGTTTCGACGAAGCAAACATTTAGAAAGAATGACTATTAAAAGCACGACCTGATCTGAAAACCTTAACAGAGCAGCTGTATGCAGATGGATTCTAAAGCTGGGTGGTCTATTTCCAGCAGATTGACAGATAAATGGAAGCCTCATCCGAGGTTTTTACTAACTCATCAACTTCCAGATTGCATTAAGCGCGTCACTGGGTCATTTCTAACCAAATTATACTTAAACCTATTGGAATACACCTTATGTATGGAATGTACATTAGTATTTAGTGAGTGTCACTTAAAAGCATTCCGGTGGAGCAACTTACGAGTGTTTAATCTTCACCATTATCAGATAAAAAAGTAAGATAGTGAAAGAGTTAACTGCCACTTAGCTTTTTAATGAGAGTTCGAAATTGCCATAATGATGCGAGAAAATACATTCAGTACCGTCGTTTTTTTTCGCATATCATAAAAGTCGCAACGGGCTCGCTGGCCACCTGACGTTTAGTAGTCACTAAGATAAAAATGATTACTCATTGTTATCCGTAATGATAATTATACAAACAGCTAGCAGAAAGCTAATGTTATGATAAAAAGTAGAAAGAGTAAATGAAACAAATGTGCAATGAATAACGGGTAAAACAGGTACATATGCGATGATAAACAGTAGAAAAATACGTGTGCAAGAGTCAGTAAACAAATGTCACTATTAACAGTAGAAGAAATAAAAAAATCAATACAACAGTGTTAGCAAATACGTATTTCGGGGATTAAAACGGATGATTATCTTAATTAATCTACAGATTTTAAAAATGTATTCGAACAATAATCGATTAGTTTATACTGTAATCAATACATTAAAATTATTCATATTGTCGATTGGATTTTGATGGTGACAGTTGGTAACGGCAATAGGGCATTCTAGCACTGACGGTTGGTGTGATCGGATTGTAATCGCCTTTATTGTAATTACTTGGTAAAATATATGTGTTCCAGAGTAAGCAGTTTAATTATTATTTAAAGGCCCCCTCTGACGGTTTTACAATATACTATTTACATGAATTACAACATTCTTAGCGATTCAGATTACGTTTATTACATGTATTATTCATTTGGACTGGACTGCCCAGTTGGCCGAGTGCTGGCAAGCGCTACAGCTGATCAATAGGTCTGAGTCCGATCCGAGTTGCGTACCATTATTTTTTTTTACTTAAAAATCCTAGTAATAGTCTGGAGTCTGAATCTGTGCCCATTGTATCGTGTTTGGTCTCCCCCTATTCCATGGTGGGACGTAAAAATAAAACGTATGAATATACTATATACTTCCACTTCTCTGCCTACCTATTCGGGGATTATATGATTATGAGACTTTGTTTTTCGTGGTTTTTTTCACTCAAAATTATCTTGATATTATAAAAAGCATATTAATTTAATGAAAAATAGATATTAGTTCCTAGAACATTATATGTATATAGAAGCTGTGTCACTTGGTTCGTCTGTTGTAGGTGCTTACTTTACACTTCCTTTCACCTTATTACGATATTCAAAACTTCCAAGAATATCCGTGCACAGCATAAATATTTACTTCCATCGATATTGAGAACGTTTTTGTTATCTTAAGTTGATGGGATGAAGAGATCTCATAACACAATATAATTTTGATACTTACAGACCCATTAATATCAATAGATTGACTGTATTTTAATTTCTCAATATTTTTTTAAGCAATATTTATTGTCAATGTATTATCACATGATTGTAAACAAGATAATGATTATGGCGAGGTTTACATACTACAAGTTCCGAGTACTTCATCATCATTTGACTGGCCCGTTGGTGCAATGGTTAGTGAACCTGACTGTTGCGCCGGGGGTCGTGGGTTCGATTCCCACCCAGAA
>DWDU01000695.1:0-17369 GCA_018245575.1 Jemadia suekentonmiller | reverse complement strand
TTCTACATTCCTCTGCCTATCTCTTCGGGGATTACAGGCGTGATGTTACGTTTTTAATTTTAATATGCATTCATCAATCTTTAAATTGTGAGGAATTTTATGATTTTTGGAGTGACGTCATGAAGCTTACACTCTTTCTTGTCACATTTTCTTAACAAATCCCCTAACGCTTAACTTATGATTGAATTGCATTCACACTACACTTTCAATGCTGACGGCGAGTACCATACACTATTACTACAAGTGACGCGATTGCGACAGGGGCGTGAAGCAAACACCAGCGCCGTGGAAGTGCACGTTCGAGCAAACGGTAGCCAAGCACGTGGTGGACTGCGTGGAGGCCATCGGCGCGTGCGACTCGCCCGGCGCGCTCAAGTGGCTGGCGGCGCTGGCGCAGCAGTGCACCCCGCGCTCCACCGCGCCCAGGCTCGTTAAGTCGCTCTTGGCCTTGTTATATCGCGCCTGCAGATGCTTAAGGGAACGGGCGGATCCCTACCATCAATTGCTGAGAGCAAGGTGATATATTACAACTCGGTTTTTTTATATATCTTTGATTTATTTAGTAATAATTAATAGTTCAAAACCATTTATTTTAATATAAGTATGGTGAATAAGTTCACGAGCTGTGTCGTCAATTGTTAAGTGACGTCACATACCATGAAAACCAAAGTGAGAAGATTGTGGTGTCATGTTATTTAACAGTCCAATACATTTGCTGTTAGCAGGCGGACAGATGGATCGATAGATGACTATGACTAGTTAGTTGTGAGATATTAATTTGTCCGAGTGTTCATACTGTGTAAGTACTGATTCCGAATGGTTTCGTAACAGGTTCGGGCTGTACGGGCTGCCGCTGGAGCGCGCGCTGTTCGCGGCCGACGTGCCGGAGCTGGGCCGCAGCTCGTCCACGCCCGTCACGTACGCGAGCGTGGTGTCCGCCGACACGCCCGCGCCGCCCTACTGCAAGTACAACGACTACCACCTCAAGGATCTGCTCAACCTGCCGCCGGAAATGGGTGAGACTCGGTTCACATATATGTCCACTGCAACATTTGCTATAAGACGATTCAATTGTGAATGTCCAGTTGATCGTGTTAGTTACAAGCGCGATTGTTGTTGGTCTTGGGTTCAAAACTCGGGTCGGGCTCTATTGGATTTTTTACTTAGATTTTCTAGCAGTGGCTTAGAGTCTGGATCTGTGTCCGATGCATGGGAATCGACTTACCATCTATTCCACAGTGGAACGTACATAACTGGTGAAGCATGGAAGTGCACTACACTCCTCTGCCTACCTCTTCCGGGCATAAAAGCGTGATGTTACGTACCGATTTAATTGTTGTGTAGCTAGTTTCAAAATGGATTTTATTACTAAAACTGTTTGTAAAGTGAAGAGAAACTTTTAAGGTATCATTGATGTCTCAGTGGTCCGAATATGTAATGGCTACTCTAATAATGTGACTTAGCGGTGTTGCCTCTGCAAGCTTTAAAATTTTAACATTGTCATTGTTGTGACAAAATAATAACATGATTTATATATATACAGACGCAAAGACGAGCAGCACCGCCAGCAGCAGCACCGCCAGCAGCAGCAGCTCCAGCGCGACGGCGGATTTCGCGTGGTGGGCGGGCACGGGCGGCGTGGGCGCCATGGGCGCGGGGCTGGGCGAGGCCACGCCGCTGCACGTGACGTGCCACGTGGCGTCCGACGGCACCAAGCTGGAGGCGGCGCTCGCGCGCCACCCCACCGTGGTGGTGAGCGCGCACCCCGCCGACGCGCACCAGGTACGCGGGCGGCTCACGTCGCCACTCGTCCTTCTTCTGCCACCTTAACGAAACCTTCAAATATTTGCTTCAAGTGATGCGTCTAACAGTATTGATGCTAGAGTTGTGGAAGTGCCCTTCTCCATCCCCACCTTGGGTCTAATTAGTCACAGAGATAACAGATGCATCTCCAATCTAATGTAGTAAATTATTTCCACATTAGGTACTAGATAGGGCTACTTGTCTATGAGCTACTGTCATATCTATTGATACCATGATTTAAAAAGCATACTACTATGTATTAATATAAGTCGTATTACTGTTAGATCATCATGCTAGGTAGGTCGCTTACGAGGTAGATTGAGGAGGACACCCGAGTGTCAAATATCTCGTATCATTACAGACTTGCCCACTTCTAGATTCATCACTCTTCATACATGTCCACCGATATCTGAGACTTCATCGGCCATTATCATCATTCTTAGTCAAATTAATTGAGTATTGATTTTTATTTAGCAATAGGCTCGCGTTTGACTGCCATCCCACCTGGTATTGCCTGAAATCATATTAATTTAAATGTATTTTTCTATAGCTGTGGTCGTACGTGGTGAAAGAGGGGCAAATAAAACAATCTACCCAGGATCCAGATTTGCTCGAAGATTTCGATAGCACGTTGATGGATTGTGACCCACAAGAGAAAATAGATTTTTCCGAAGACAAATCGAAGGTAAAACATGTAAAATAATATTGACGCGGTACATTTCCAGAAATGCGATATCGATGGAGCGTTTAGCGCTGAAAGTTGTGTACGTAGCATTGGTACCAAGCCATGTATGATTAGTCTACATCGTCTACAGGGAGTAGTTAAATCATCTATCATCGCTTTCGATGACTGTCACGATTGTTATTCTAAAGCGGAACATACATAAGGACAAAATGAACATAGACATTTATGAATTCGTTTGTGGCGATGGACCACAACTTGGCAATTGATGACGTCACGCCAGTCACTGGATCACCCCACTGAATTTCTATAATTGTATTGGATTACGAACCTAATATTTTCAGTTCTTAGGGCCTGCGTATATTTTGGTGATAGTTTCGTCCGTGGAGAATGGGACAAGTGTTGTTTCCAGAACTAACCGGGAAGTTAATACGCATGAATTATCTGAGATTACGCAGTGTTATATAAGTTTTTATAATAAATAAAGGACGTTTTTGAGGAATTTACGCCCGTGTGTATCGGATTTTGTGCGGACTTTTACTGCTATTACGAAATTTTACGGATAGAAAGGTAAGCTAAATATTTGTTCGTCGTCCACGCGTGCCCTTATGGCGTTAGGCATTTTGAATTTTGCATTAAAACTACTTATCTGTTTTGATTAGTAAGACTTATGCGTGACATATTTAGTGTTATTCAATATTAGTATTAAAATTGAAATATATGTAACAGTGGTAGTGTAGAGTATTGAATAGTTAAAAGCTAGGAATCTACGGCGAAACCGCACCCACTCGAACGTCGTGACCTCGGTTCGAGAGTTTACGAATTATTCATTACCTATACATTATTCAGTATGTGCGCGACACATATTTGTCGTGACGTTTTGGCTTCGGTAAAATATAAATGGATAGGTTTTTTTTTACGATTGCATACGTACATTCAAATAAGATTGTTAGATCAGCTCATCGACCCTCAAAACTAACAAAGGATATCAGATGATGGTAAGATGAACATTTTAGATACTGAATAGTACGCTGTATGTGCTATTTTCAATGCTCGTTTGGCGACGCGCGAAGAGGCAGGCAGCTGGCGTCTCAGTCTGTAGCGACTGCAAGTGCGACTATCCAAACGCGACTGAATAACATTGTGTCCATATTGGTGTCTTTACGCATCATCATACTTCTATCAGAACGTTGAAAGGGGCGTTATTTTTTCAAGCAAGCATCACTGAAAGTTGCCTGCCAATGTACATTTTTCATTCACGCATTCAAAAGTCATCTGTATTCTTTTTTTTCGCGGCACGTTGTTGTAGGGATTTTGTTTTGTATTAAATTCGTTGCTCGTCTAGGAAGTCATCGCTCTAGTGGGAAATTCCAGTTCTTGGCGATGGATGTGGGTACTTTATTCTAAAAACGAGGTAAAATTGGCTCATTAAACGTTATTTTGTACCTTTATTACTCTTCATTTTCTTCTGTGTCTGATCTTCGTTGCCAAAGGTGAGTGAGTGTCTCAGAGATTCTTAGCGCTGTATGTTTCTGTTTGTTTCACTTCGCTGAGTTTTAAAGTTCTCTCGGGGCACAATACAATGCATTAGTATAAGTTACAAAACCCAACAGTACTTACTGGGTACTCAACATGTATATGTTATGTACAGGATTGCTTCGTTGGTCCTGGGTTCAAATACAGGATCGGGCACTATTGAATTTATTTGAATTAGATTTTCGTTAAGTCCGCTCTTTGTAACCCAGCTTTGGGTGAACGACATAGAACAAATAAATAACATAAAAAGTAAATAAATAACATAATACATCTGTAAATTAATTTTGGAGTCAAAATATTCCTGTACGTAGCCATCGTAAAATTCGATGCAACAGTTTCGCGCTATAGAACATAAACCAGACCAGATTCCCGCCGAAACCTCGACACGCGGAACGTTAACGCTCTCAGACCTTATTTATTTTACGCGTTTACGTATTTTTTTGTTGTATTTCGCAATGGGGGACCAAAAGATGCGTCTTCGCCATGAAAAACCACGGTTGGTCTCCACGATATATATTTTTAATTTAGCTGTCATTTGTTATTGTATCGTTGAGCCAGATCCCTTGCGGGGTAGGCAGAGAGCAAGGGCCCATATTACTACCCCTGTGCTTCTTATTTTCATCATTTTCTTCGTACAGCCGTGTCGATTTTAGAGTTTCTTTTTTTTGACCCCCTCATCAGCTAGTTTTATTACAAGTAACTATCGTCTGTTTTAATTGGTTAGTGCTGTGTTTCTTAACCTGTGGTCCAGAGACCCTGGGGAATCGCGAGCCTGTGTATGGGCGTCACCCGTCTTATCTATGGATATTTGAATTAATAAATACATGCCAGCAAGTCTCGTAATCGTTACACTTAGCATACGAGCGCGCGTCAGCAAGCGGGGTCCAAACAAGGAGTTACTAATTGACACTAATCCAAATATTACTAATTTAGTGGCAAAATATTGTAAATAACAAATTCCAACTTTCCATTAATACAGTGTTTTTATGTTATAAAAATGTAGTTTTAATGTAAATTAAAAAAAATAATAATCGTTTTTATTAAGGGGGTCCTTGAAATTTTTCTTGATTTTCTGGGGGTCCGCAGACTAAAAAAAGGTTAAGAAACGCTGGGTTAGTGCATTTCTAAGGAGTAAAAATCATCAGATGAGGTGAAGCCTGCAGTCGAATTTTGTTTTTAATGCTTTATATTCATATACGACAATGGAATCGTACTCGTCATCCGTTAATAAAATATTTATGTCAATGTGAAAATATACATTTTATTAAATTTAGTTACAAGATTTCTTCTAACGGCTCAATACCTTTTTATTGCTGTTTCTTTTCGTAATAAGAGGATTTGTGTGTGTCTGGTGTAACTACCTAAATGGTTTAGACGAATTTTCGTGTATCGCCAGCAAATAATGTCTCCATAGATATTGTTTCCCTTTAAAATTAACATTTATTACATCTTCCGTCAAAACGGGGGAATGTGAACAATCTGGCAATACTGTGGGTGACAGGCTGCGATCATATAGTTTCGGGCGCGGTCGCTGTACACTTGGTTTGCAGCAGATGTCGCTGGACGATGCAACTGTGTATGCACTACATATACCGTAAGTATCATCGCGCTTCGGCTGATCGGCGCTGGTCGAACCTCGCACGGCTGCGCCGTACTGACGTCGGGCAGCCTCAGTCGATCGAACGCGGACAGGTTCAGTATGCCTACGCGTGCCGCTAAAATACCCAAACCGCGTACGTTCATTAAATAAAACCATTGTTCTCTAGTATACAATCTCTGTTGGATTCATCAGTGAAGGATATTTCGGTGAATCATATCTGTGTGTACTCGATTAGCAGTGTCACTGGCACCCGGTATCTGGGACGTGTGATGCGATACCATTAATTCGTAAATCATTTTAATGCTATTGTTTTATTACGTTTGTTTTCTTTCGTTTTTTAAATCTCTTATCCTTAACCACTTGTTGCTTCTTTCCCCTAACAAAGAACGCAATGCGTGCGTTGCGGTTTAGTGTTTTTGCCGACCTGTTGAAAACTGACGCTTAATGGCGAATTTGAACTTGACATGTTAAAATTTTATTTCGTCGTCCTTTCGTTTCCGGCATATTTAGCGCATTGGGAGTAATTCTAATGTATGTAACAAGACGTAGTTGCGAAATATCCGTCCCTATATATTTTTCGGTGTTATGGTGTAGTTGTGTGATGACGTGATCGAAATTAGGTACACGTGCGGGACAGACATCACAGACGCCCCAATAGCTCTGTTGAGACGGTTTCTGAATAATTTGCATAGACACGTTTGACAATTTTTTGAGATTTTCGTCATCGTTTTGTGAATTATGTCCAATGTCGTATTAAAATTACGCTACGGTTTCAAGTGATAAACTTAAAATGTAGGCATTAATTGTAGTGGTTAATTTGAAACTTATTTAAAACATACGTAACAAGCTAGTGAAAAGGTTGAAACTAATAAATCATTCAACCATTAATCAATCATAAATAATTTCAAGCTGTATGTACTTTAGACTAAAGCTTTGGTTTGAAGGATGCGCGTAGAAATAAGAATGTACTGGGAACAAAGGTAGTAGTGGTAACACATTCGTATAAAAAATATGTATAGCTTACTTTGGTTTCTTAGTGAATATGTCTTAAATTATTCTTACATTTCACATAACATTCAAGTTATTTTTAACTGATTGTACCTATCGCGTATTGTGTAATTTTTGCAAATGTTTTCGACAGGTTTCGTTTCGCGAACCGTCCAACACAGGCACCAGGAATTTTCCGATAACTTCAGGGTCGCGCTTTCGTGGTAGGGATTTGATTTCTTCGTCATTTACTTTTCATTCGAATAGATTTTTTTTTGTATCTCTGGTTTTCAACAGTCAAATCATTATATGCAAAGCAGCAATTATTATTATTTTATGCTCTTTAGATGACTGAAAAATGAGTTGGCATATGCAGTTATCGGATTGTGTTATTGTAAGATTTCTTAGTGTACATATGACTTAATTCTCTTGTAAAAGCGTTTAAAGAAATAAAATCAGTTCTATACGGCGGTCGGGCCTGACCGGCTGTAATGTTTATTGCTTTTTATGTTACTCTGTCTGAAACTTAATTGGTGTAGTCGTGGTAGGATTCGCATCTAAGTTAACGGTGTTCAATCGGTACATATTCCGGGACACTCGCGACGCGGATGTATAGCACGAGCCTCGGTGGATCCAGCCAACAGAACTCGGCCTTCAGATAAGCGATGCTCGTGAGGTAAGCATTAAATTTTGTCGCTCCCGATATGACGCAGGTGTTAAGTTATTGTTAGATACGGTTTATTTGTGTTCCGGATAAAATTGCCGCAGTAAAAACATTCCCACTGCACAAAACTAGAGATGAAACGGATAGATGTTTTGCCGGATCCCGGACACTGAATATCCGGCCTATCTAGTGGGCGGGATTGTCGGATAACCGGCCGAGCGTAGTGCACGGTGCGTCGTAGTCGTTAACGTTCGTAGTGGGCGCGCGAATTGTCGGGTGGACTCGGGTGAGTTTGGGCCTTTTCATTCGTGATTGAAACTGGTGCTTCGTTCTGTTAATTGCTTTGTTAACGCAAACGCGCTCGTTTGAAGTTATCTAAAAATATACTATGTAGTACAAGTTAAATCTGGAGAAATTTGACGAAAAATGACGTCAATGAGGAAAATATTGTCTTTATGGGATTACGTTGAAATAAAAAGTGACAATCGAAAGCTTCCTGTTTGTTTGTTATGCAATGTTAAAATGCCTCGTGGCGGCGTAGGAAAAAAGGCAGGTGTGTACTGCAACAACTATTAAAATAACTAGCTTTTCTTTTTTGTTTAGTTTTTATAATTACTTCACGAAAATCGTTCACCGAACGTTTAATCTATTAAATGTTTTTAGCAACTATTAATTCAAGCGAAGCTTTTTTTAAGCAAATAAATATTTATAATATGAGCTTATAAAATTGAAAAAGCTTTCAGTCGACAAAACTACTCTGTGAACCTGCTGTCATCTGTTTAACTTAAAAAAATGTGGGTTTTTGTTCGGCTGCTAACTCACTGCTAATGTTCGGATGGTGTAATATGTAGAATAGTTTTTTGATAACAAGGTATATATTTTCTAGGTACTTTTGCTATGAAAAATCATTTAAGAACAAAACGTTTAGTTTGATTCCTTGCGCTGAATAAAGATTCACTCTATATGTTACTTACTACAACTGCATTGGCCAACCCTGGGCCAAGTTCCCATGCAGTATCGGCTGATATACATTTTTTTGAGTTTGGCAGAATCATTCGAAAAGATTTTTTTATGGAACATAAATGACGTAAAAATATTTTTTAACAGCATAAATGATTGCACGGAACAACGAGCCATTATCTTGAGTAGAAAGAACTGGATTAAAAAGACTCTGAACAATCTTTACCATGCCATAAATTGCCAAGTCTTGCATATATTACCCAAAACGTTCCCGACATCTACAATATAATTTATGGGAAAATATAATAGAAGATTAGAAATATAAGAAGTAATCAAATCAATGGAGACGTCGTGCAGTATCTTTGGTCAACAACAACAAACAAACAATGTTAAACAAACAATGCAATATAAATATTGCGGATAGAACATAGAGCACCCACAGAAGATTCGTCCGCATTCAGAAAAACATCCCGGCTATCAAAGATATGTGGCGTTCCAAATAACTGTTTAATAAATATGAAATTAGAAGACGTCTCGTTGCACAATCTAGTGAACATCCTGTAGGAATACCGGGGAAATGAAAGAACTATGTGATTATCATCAGTATATCCGTCACCCAGTTGGTCTTCAGTATATCCGTCACCCAGTTGGTCTTCCATAACACTTTGTATTGTTGTCGTGTCGTTTGGCGCTTGAATTACTATCACTTGTATAAATGTTTTACGAAATAAAATCAGCACTCTGGCCTGACCGGTTGTATCGTTTATTTATTAAAAAAAAAATCTGTATTACGCTGTCCCGCAACCGAACTGATTCATACAAAATTTCATATATTTTTAAATCGATATTGTTAAAAGCGTGATGTGTGTGTGTGTGTGTGTGTGTGTGGATCGTCAATTCGTTGTGCGCCACTCGCGCGCTCATAGCGCCCGCGTCGTGCCCGCAGGAGCAGGAGCAGTGCGACATCCCGTGGGCGGGGCTGGTGACGCGGCCGCCGCACCACACGCTGCTGGTGGAGCGCATGCACTCGGGCGCGCGCCGCTACATCGTGCTCGACCTCGGCCACCTCGTGCGCCTCACCGACGTCGTGAGATATCTCCGCACTCTGTTATCCTACACTTGTCACTGTTCGTAACACACTGGCTCCTGCCAGTGGTCGGTAAAGGCTCACTGTTAGTGTCCGTCTTCCAGTCGATCGTTTAACTTTTGAATGTAGGTATATCGCATTCTTTGTGGTTTCGCTCGCTGGAAGTAATATTTATAGCAGATGTTTATAAAATGTAAATGATAGTGTTAAAAATGTATTATTTATTTTGATCGTAGAAATTGCTAAGGTTTACTCTATAGGTATTTTCTGTTATTGTTGACTTTAACTGGTATGGGTCAACTTTTCATCATCGCCTGGTTGGACTGGTAGAAAACCGCAATTAGCATTAGGTCCGCCCTTTGTTACCAACAACAAAGGGTAAATAAATAAATAAATATTTTATATATAATTTCATTTCGTTATATATATTTTTTTAATATCTACATTATATAATAACAAATAAAAAAAATTTTAGTGCTAACTATTTAGTATAAAAAAAGTAACTACAATACCAATGTTTCCATCACCAGATAATCCCGTCGTGCTCGGACCTGGTGACGCTGTGCATAGACATCTGGACGACGGGCGAGGAGACGGACTCCGTCAAGCTGGCGTTCGCGACCGACATCGCCACCAAGCACCTGGTGCTCACCGACATTCAGCCGCCTCCGCTGTGCCGCTACATGAAGGTACGCTCGCCTCACCCACGCCTCAGTCTTTGGCCTCGATGGCTTTATTGCCAGCGCATTTAACAGACGTATAAGTAAGAACCTTTTATTATGACTACATCGTCACGCCGGGTCTCTCACGGGAGACGCTGAGGGCACCGAGTGCCAAATAACTCTCCTATTCTTGCCTTGCCTACCCGGCGTGCTTTAGCTGAGTAATATTATTGTATTGGGACAGATAACAACAATAGGGCGGTACGGCATGTCGGCGATGAAGTGCAAGATACCCCTGGGCTGGTTCTACGGCGAGATCACCGAGATCAGCAACGTCGCCGCCTCCGTGAGCGCGCTCAACGCGCTCCGCGAGGACTTGGCGTGTCGCTTCCGGTGGGCGGACTTGATTTTTTTTTTTTTCATTACTTAACAATGTAGATTCTCAGCCAGCATCATGGTGATGTTGGCTGTATATATTTGGATGTTCATTGTAGTCAATGACTTTTGTTAATGTCTGAAGAGGTGTTTTTTTGTGTTACTTTTTTGCGTAAACGGTTGTCCATTTTATTATGTTTTGATTATAATTATAAATACGTATATACATACGTACAGCAGAAATTTTTATAATTGTATTCTAATTTGAATTCTGTTCTAGTCAGATAGTTAGACAGCCAATTAATTATACTGTTAAATGTTAATTATACATTAAGATCGCATGTAACGGTTATTTATCCGGATTATAAATACTGAAAAGTTTATAAGGTAATGATATATGGAATAATGATTGATATTAATTTTCCAGGCTAGCAAATGGAAAGCTGATGGACTTGCTACACCCATATCTCGAACTGTATAATGGGAACGCAGCTCACATGATGGCTTACCTCGACATGTCTCATGAAAACGATCCCAAAGTCATCCCCGCTTACCAGGAGTGCATGGACCTTCAGCAACAGATCCACAATTGTAACAACATCATCAAACGCCTGTCGAAAACGCCCATCTGCAACCCCGGAGTGCTGGAAGCGCTGGAGAACGGATACGTGACGCCGGACGAGCTGCTGGAGAGAGCGTCGACGGACAAGTTGCGAGTGATCGTCGAGAACATCGTCGACATGCTGCTACACTTCGTGTTCCAAATGGAGGATCTGGTATGATGTTTGAAGTTTATGATCGTTTTCAATATTCAACATGTAGGTATGTAACATAACAATAATTTACTGACTGTGGTCAGCATCCGACTCTGTAGTCGTGTCGTCGCGTTAAATATACAATATCTTTGTTATATTTGGTAAATTTATAGTCTGAATTGTTTTTTAAACATCCATAAATGAATGCAGTAACGAAAGCAGACGATATTTACAATGGTGTCAGTGCACGAGCGGCGCGTTGGGCGCCAGCGTGAGCCCCGAGTGGTGCGCGGGCGTGTCGCCGGCGGCGTGGGAGAGCGCGTGGAGCGGCGCGGGCGGCGCGGCGCTGGCGGCGCTGCTGGCGCAGCTGTGCGCCGCCGCGCCCTGGTGGGGGCACCACCTGGTGGACTCGCTGCACGCCGCCATCGCCAACCACGACGCGCCGCCGCTGCCCATCGACAGGTGCTCCACTCCACTGATTTTGCAATACACGATGTCGCTATACGAATTTTTAAAAAATCTTCGTAATTTTTCAAGTCATCTGTTATAGAAATAATAGCCATGTGCAAAATGCCCAGTTCATTTTTTTACACCATTTTGTTATCGCAAAAAGTGCACTAGATAATAACCACACTGTTTATATCCCGTAATAGATGCTTGATAGCGATAATGTACATGGCGCGCAAGAGCCTGTACGCGCACGGGCCGGGCGCGGGCGGCGTGGCCGAAGCGTTCGCGGCGCGCTCGCTGGCGCTGCTGCGCGGGCCGTGCGCGCAGCCCGCGCTGCTGTCGGCCGTGCTCACCGTGCTGGCCTCCGTGCTGGACGCCGCGCTGCCTGTCACGCAGCTGCCCTCGCAGAAACATACCAGGTCACTGTCGATCTAGCCTGAAGTCAGTTATAGAAGTTTAAAATTTTAAATGTAAACGTGTATTCTTATGCTTTAATTAGTACTCAGATAATTCAATAATTAAATTGGTTTGCAGTTTAGTCGTTCAGGATCTATATCTTAGTTTTTTTAATAGAAGACTCATACGAATTTATAGCTAATGTAGTCGCATCCTTATAACAAGATTTATTCTAGAAATTATAATGACTATCCTTATACAGATGGGATTGGGTAGTGGGTGGTCGCGCGGGTCCCAGCAACTCCGATTCGGGTGGAGCATCGCCTCGCAATACCGAGTGCAAGCTGCACCGGCGCAAGCTGCACAAGAAACTATTGAACCAGATGCAGGAGCTCGACGCCGCTAGGAGGGGTGT
Organism: Jemadia suekentonmiller; assembly: GCA_018245575.1. Classification (NCBI taxonomy): domain Eukaryota; kingdom Metazoa; phylum Arthropoda; class Insecta; order Lepidoptera; family Hesperiidae; genus Jemadia; species Jemadia suekentonmiller. Next base: position 4,997 of record DWDU01000695.1, on the reverse strand, counting down.
GCAGGTCGTTATGGACGAGCAACAGGTTCGCCGTTGTCGCATTCACGCATATATTTTATGAGCACATAACGTACTCATTTGCAGTAAATATTTGTCTAAATTGAACACCATCATATATTTTCCTTCTACTATTTCCCAGTCCCAGTCTAATTGATTCATCGGTTGCGATGGCTGAGTAAGAATGTAAGACATAGTGTATAATCGTGGTATAGAAGTGTAATTGTGTGTGTGTGTGCGCAGCGCGTGCGGTTCAACCTGAAGACGCGCATGGCGATGGTGGGCAAGCGCGGCGGCGGCGGAGGCGCGCGCGCCGAGACGCCGGGCGAGGCGGGCGCGCGCGTCGTGCCGCTGGCGCTGGCGGCGCAACTCACGCACGCGCTGGCCGCGCACCTGCTCACCATGGACGGCGTCGTGCCGCACGACGACATGCTGCTTTCCTCCAAGGTGCGCTAATTTTCTGTTCGTTGTTAATACGTGGAATTCATAAATTTTATTAGAAAGAACTTGATATATTTGCTTATGATCTTTATTGGTTTAAGTAATAAAAAGACATCCTTAATAAAATTATAATTTCTAACTTAATCTACTGTTCTGATAGTAAAAATTCTGTTTAGAAATTACCAATATACGTGACGAATAAAACTTGCACTGCAGGTGGTCGGACGTCTATGTGCCATGTGGGGCGGGTCCACACTGCTGGAGCCTGCCACCGTGTTGGGCCTGGCGCGCCTCGCCGTCACTCTGCCGCCCTGGCCGCGTCATGCTATCACCACGCTACTGCAGGTTACTATTTACTATTTTGATATTGTTGAATTTAAAGTGGAAATTTACAGTGTTACTAGCTACAATGTTGGTATTCATGTAATTCATTTTAATGCAAGTTAGTTCTTTTTATCCGTTAGCGATTTAGTTCGATTTCGCTGTCGTAATCGATTAGAAATGATATAATCTACTAACATCAGGTACACAACGTACCACTCAACAATGTATATTAGTATTATATAACGTCACGTTCCCACAGGACCTGGTGGAGTACGAGAACGGCGAGACGTCGTCGACGCCGAGCGAGGAGTGGGGCGGCGGCGCGGCGCGCGTCATCCGCGTGGCGCACGACGAGCCCGGCGGCAGCAAGGCGCCGCCGCGCGCCAAGGGCACCGTCGCAGGTCACTCTCACACGTCACTCACGGCGCCCTCTCGTGGCCGCTGCCGACACTGGCTACAAACATAAGTAAATTCGTGCACATCCTACTGAAGTGAAACATCAGGTTTAGGATGAATCAATCACGCCTGAAATCCGACCGGCATAGCCAACATTATAAACACAAGCCTAATAATGTGGAATTTATCGGTCACGGTTTTATGATTTGTTACAATTGAATCTTTAATTATTTTTTACCTTGATTTTTATAATCTCAGTTGCACATCGTTTTTACAATATGTACATACATTCCATAGTAAGTTTAATGTACGGGAATCTTTATCATCATCAGTCTTTTTTTCGTTTTTTTTTGGTCGAATTGTGGTACCAGACTCCCAGTGTTGAATACTTGAAAAAATTAAAAAGGGCTTTAATCTATAATTCGCTATATTGATCAAATGGCAATTGAGAAACTACATATAATTCAACTACGTCACCACCTCACCACTACCATCAAGTCTTAGATCAAGGTTTCTTTTGCTATATATATCTTCGAAATAATAGTAAGTGACGTTTGATTTAACAACTCAGATACGTTTGATTTTAATCCTAGACCATCAGAGTAAGATGATGAAATATATACCAGTACGGCATCATTGTCAGTGTGTCAGTGTGTCATAATCGATATCAACTCTTCATAATGGTCTATCATTTCTTTTAATGTTTAATTAATTTCCCGTATGATTCAACTAATTCAACTAGGAGGCATATTTACAAAACTTTGCATCACATAACCCCACCATTTGGATGCGCTTCAAATTTATTTTCCTAAATCATCTCATCATCCGTTATATCTGCTGCAATTTTACGGTCTTCGGATAGTTTTCTTTCGTGCATTTATTCTTAAGCGCAATCTTAAACAATTGTAAATTAATGTAAAGCTCAAGTGTAATAATGTAACAGTTGTCACAAGAACTTGATGATGAAAAAAATTTATTGTGCCTTTTAAAATTTAAAATCTTCAATAAAGTTTGATTTAGCTATTGCTACTCAGAAAAACAGTGTTAAATGAATAAAAATATTAATTGATTTCTTACACTGACTATGGTATATAATTCATAAATTACTATATTCATTGTATTTAGGATCTATCTGAAACGCTTTTTTTTTGCAATAATTTTCTCTTAATACCAATGTACCTTTGTTTATGGTAATTATTTTCAAACGATACCTTATTTTATACTGAGAATATTTTATTTTAATTATGTAGACATTTAATTTTCATAGTGTTAGTTTAATGGCCATTCTAAAATTAAACTTAAAGATCTTCTATTAAAAAATAGATAGTTCTATTTATATATTCTTCATACTTGTCTTTTGTTTTCTCAATCAGTCGATTTTAATATTGGTTTTATATATTTGTCTGCTCATTATATTCCGATACAATTTTAAATAGCGTAATGTTGCTAAATAGTGCATCATTATGTTTCTTTAACTCAAATCCATCAAAAATATTAACATAACTTGCTAACACAACTACATCAGTTCAACTGTCCAACAACTCATTCATTTGATCATTAATTTATTTATTATTTAAAGAAATATTTAATTCTACTGTCTATCAGTGAAAAATATATGTATATAATTTGCTACGGTTTATCTAGCAATAAGACGAACACACAAACACACTGACCAAATGATTTGAGTAACAAAAATGTTATCATTACAGATGTGTTAGCAGATAGTTTTGGACTGGCGAAGAGTAGCAACTCGACCAAGTCTAAAATTAACGTACCAGCCTCAAACTTTACAACAAGTAAGCTCACGCTCAACACACTCATTACCCGGCTTTCCACATCTACACTACCATTTGGTACCGACATCAGCATCACAGCTAAGTAAGAGCTCTAACGTTATTCACTGTTTCTAATCGCAAAGTTAACTTCAACATTGTAAAAAAAAATACAAAATATTACAATACATGCATCACTGTTTGTCTGTTTGCTTGTTTTGTTATACGTTCAAAATTATCAATATAAATTTCACTGCTAGATGGTTTTTAATAAAATTTGGCCGACTTTCATCGAAACATAAAGCTAATGCACTGCTTCTAATAATATGTATTCAAGTATATGTTATGTAATTTGTGTGTGTGTTAATTCTGCGACAATGTGGATGTGACAACCGTCGCATTATGCGATCGTTGATTTACATCGCCGCCTAGTCGGCTACATTATCGCCTAGATGGGAGCACTATCGTCTTTGCATTGTACATGTGGTATTCTCTTTGCTTTCGAAAGCTAAGCTATACACATATAAAAATTAGCTCTTTAATCCTTCCGCCTCATAGAAACAAATATGTAATTTTTATTGTGGTGTTAGAAACGAATCAATCTGCTATCCCCTAGGCGTCATATAATTTTTTATTTCATATGTTTACACACACATACATCTATCATTAATCTGTGATATATTCAGTGATTAGATGGTAGAATCGCATTTCACTTCAGGTCATAATTTGTGTTGTGTATAATTTATTAAAAAAAATGCTTTTTATAATAATTTTTATTTATTGTACTCGAGCTGCACTTATATGCTGATCTCCCTAATGTCATTTTGTCGTGCTTTTTGTCTTTGTTTTGGTGTCACTATTTGTGCCCATTATGTTCATTGTTAAGGATATTTAATAAATTTGGGTAGGTATGATATTGTCTCTTAGAAACTTTTGATGATGAGATGCCTAATATAACACGCCTTGGTGCCTGCCCGATGAGGTAGAGGATGAGGCAGTGTAGTATTCTCTTAGGTTTCACCAGTTTCGTTACAAATCCCATTATGGATATAGTAGTAAGCCTGTTGCCATACACTGGGCACAAATCCGAGCCACTACTAGGAATATCAGTTTAGAAAAACCCAATATTATCTCTCCCGGGGGTCGAACCCAGGACTACTCGCTCAACAGTCGCGTTTGCAGGTACATGACCAACGGCATACTCAGGATTTTATCGATCATTGACGCCTATTATTTTAATATATTATATAACAAGTTTTAGAATAGAATTGCGAGAAACATCCAGGGATATTTGAAGGCAGTAAATGTATTGTTAGCTATGAATAGACAGCTAGAAAATACCAATTGTAAAAAGAATGTAGAAACAAATAGAAAGTTAAAGCTTATTATTGTTCCGTTCTTAGATGCCATGAAGGACGTGGAGTTTCCTTTGTGTAACGTAGCGGAATCAGACGACTCCGAGCCGGATGAGAAACTTGAGCAGTATTTCGCGGATGCTATCAAGAAGGAGACGACTAGGATTAAATCGGTTGTGCAAACTGACAACAGTGCCGGCCAAGGGTGAGTTATATTGTCAATTGCCTCTTGAAAGATTTCGTGTGTGGTATATCTATGTACTTTATGGAGTAAGAGTACGTTATTGAAATTCTCTTAAAATGTTCACGCTCGCTTGATGCTGAAAGGAATGACTCTTGGTGAGTTTAAAATTTTAGTGTCATATCAATATAATTTTCATGTTCCTCATGTTCATGTGGTTTCTAATTCATGTCGGGTGAAATGTCCCCACCTTAATTCCGCTACTTTAGGGAATGTGCGCTATATAATGTTGAGAGGCTCTCTCGTTAATTATAATTTACCTATAAGTTATTTTTATTTGTGCTGCAGTAACATATCGTGCTGCGTGGACGCGCGGCTGGAGAGCAGCGCGGCGGCGGCCAGCGAGGCGGCGGCGCGGCGCGTGCTCGTCAGTACGGGCGCGGCGCTGCCGCTGGCGCTGCGCGCGCCGCCGCCACGCCCGCCGGCGCGCCCCACGCCGCGCGACGACGCGCCGCACGCCGCGCCTCCGCC
>DWDU01000694.1:0-17370 GCA_018245575.1 Jemadia suekentonmiller | reverse complement strand
GCGATGGCGCTCTTTGGGGGAGGCCTATGTCCAGCAGTGGACTGAGATAGGCTGTTGATGATGATGATGATGATGATTTTATTTTTACATTTTTGTTAAAAGTAACATTTATTACGTTTAGAATAACATATGTATTTTTTTCCGTCGACTGCCTACGCATATTTTTGAAACTAATTTTTAAATGTGCATTTGTCTTCTACAAGGTACTGATCAAGAGGTCACGAATTATCCACGTGCCACTCGGGCGCCGCTACGACCAGCTTTAGTCAGGATGTCTCCTAAATAAGTTTTGTAGGTCTGCTTACGTCAATCTTATAAATACCCACTAAGCTAACTGGCTTGACAAAAAACAATTTTATGTGTATTTATTCACATCATCCACACATCCACCCATCATCGACACATCATTTATATATTCACACATAGACGTATCATCCACACATCTGTCACACCTTCGATCTGTGTCCACATCCGAAACGCCAAGCCTATGCATACCGTGCTCAGAAACACATATTTTTTTTCATTCATCAATCAACATCATCATCACTTCAACCCACAATCTTAGACACAAGAAACAAATCTTCACAACATCGCCACAACTTATGGCGCTCTGTCTCTTGGTTTCCTTAAAAACTCAATTGATAATAGACTTCACTGAAATCCACATAATTCATAGAAGCGATGAACATTACAGCAAAAAGTTTCTAGGCTAGAAACAAAGCACTGGACACCCCAGTTAAGCCAGCTCACCAGTGGGACCTACTGGTCATGGAAAGGAACAGATGAAATCATTTAAAAATAAATTATAAATATAACGATATCGGTTTCGCACGCATTATAAAAATGGCGCAATCCCTCTCGCACACGTATCAGTCGTGTCGGAGGTTATCTGGGTAACATTACATTTGTACCTAACAATGATACAAATACACTGGAGCGTTCTGCCTGCAAGGTATTCAGTGATAATGTACCTACACCGCTCATAATGATTCATTTTTCGTCAACAACAGTTGCGATCGTAGCACTTAAGTCAACAGGTAGTAAATAACGTGGAAGGATACGTTTAAGATACACCGGTATATCTATTATAAGGTGGAGCTATTTTTGTTTAAACAACTTATGTTCCGTCTGAAAGGTATGATAGCCGAGCATTGTCTATTCTAGAGACGATCATTTTAGTGCTCAAGCACAACGCTTCTGTGGCTAGCCGTGGTTAGGACATACATTAATTATTAGTATTATTGTATGTATATGTTTCTAGTAATGGCCCGGAGTCAGGATTTTCTGATCGGTGTGTGACAACAGGCTCATTTCCAATTCCATAATGGGACGTAAACGTAACGGGTACAACATCGGAATGTACTACACTCCTCTGCATACCTCTTTGGGGATTACACGCGTGATGTTACATTTACGTTCATTAAGTTACAAAATTATAGAAACTTTACATACCATTGTACAAAGATACGTGCTATTGATATGAACCCCAATCCCCTGTAATCCGTGAATGAAAATTAAACCTAATGATAGTCCTAATTCATGCTAAATTTAAACCTATCGGTACTAAAGTACAATGGAGGCTACAAAGACGAAGGTGCGAAGGCCACATCGTCATAGTTCAAGTAAGGGTTTCGTGTACAAAATCCGCCGGATAACATGGCATATGCGACTTAAAGTACGTAGCCTGAAACCTTAGCAGTGTTAACAGCACTCGTAATAAAACATCTTTACGAGTCATTGTGCGTAGCTCACGTTAAACTCGGTCAAGATTGACTCCTGATCGTAAATTGGCATTTCTATATCTTCTGTGTTCATGTTTTCCGCATAATAAAATTCGTTGGAATCGACAGGTAACATTGTAAGTAAATTGTGAGGACTTAAAGAGTACTACTATCGCATAAGTTATTCATGCATTTTCATTACTTGACAGTTGTATGCGTATTTTAACGGGTGGAGTCTATAACTTTCTACTTTGTGCTTTGTTATATGTATAGGTATTTGTAGTAACTACACAAAGATATTGGTTTTTAGTATATCCAAAAAGAAACAGCGACAATATATCGCCTCGTTGTTTTAATAACGTAATATTGTCTTAATACTTTATTAAGACAATATTACGAGTACTTTATTGAAGCAAAGAGACGATATATCTATCTCATGCTTAACATCACGCCTGTAATCGCCGAAGAGGTAGGCAGAGGAGTGTAGTGCACTCCCACGTGTTACGTTTCAAAGTGGACTAGGTGGTGAGCCTATTGTCATACACCGGACACATTTCCAGACTTCGAGCTACTACTGGAAAATCTAAATTACAAAATTAAGTAGTGTCCGACCCGGGATTGGAAGCCAGGGCTTCCCGATCGGCAGTCGCACTTGCAACAACTGGACTAACGAGGCAATCCAGAGAGTATTTCTATATGAGTTTATTACACAAGTCTTCCTGATTTAAGAAAATGAAGAGATAATGCGGTTACCTAAAATAAACCAGTGGGTCTTATTTAATATTTGGCTATACAGCTTCATCCTTTATGGGTAAAGCTATTATTATCAAACCAGTAAATTAGTAATATTAACACTAATTACTAATTTTGTATATCCATAGAGGGATTGAATATATAGGGCATGTACTTCGTTATAGAAACATCTATAAGAGCTGTGATCACAATTAAAAATATTTTGTATTTTAATCATCTCAATGGACGATCACCACGTACCTATCTTAAATAACAAAATTAACGAACGGAAATAATAAATTCTGCAAATTCCTCTTGGTATTTATATATTTGTAGATTTGAAAATTGTTGCCAACTTTATTAACAGAAAACAAAGGCAACATTATGTTACTCACGTTTCTAATACTTAGGTATTTACTTAGGGAAGTGTTATTTCATTGTTAAAATTAGAGTTTAGTTCTCGATTTCTTATTTACTAGATATGTTATTCAGCAATCTAATATACCGAAATCGTTAGAGTGACAATTCATACAGCAGACCATATTTGGATTGTCGCTTCATATCTGCCAACGATGCCCGAGGTATAGAAGAACATTTGAGTAAGCAGAATCTTTACATACATATCTTCACGTCAGGTCCCTCACAGAGTAGACAGAGAGCACCGAGTGCCAAATATCTCTTTCAGAATCTTTATTAAATAATTTCAGATAAATGTACAAACTGCGAAACAGCGGGTTTTCCCCGCGACGTGTTTTGTTACCGATTTGGACTACCTGGAACTATTCAAGACAAGAGTTAAACGGAACTTTTTAATCAAGGATGTCAAGTCGCTTTCCATCAGGCGAGATATAAGTTAAACGCGAACCTGTCAATTAAAACATATAGATACCTATAGGTACATATTTATCAAATTCACCAGCGATCCAGCGCATAAAGGGACGCTACTGAATCTCCAAGGGTTTTTCTATCTCATAGTCAGGCCCAACATCGGCATATGTGATTCAATAATAATTTTAGTCTTAGTACGAGAACAAATATGAAACAGGAAAATAAGTATGATGGCGCGACTTTTTATCTCATCGCGTCAGAAGTTTACCTTGGGGTTGAACTGTAATTAGCTTCCGGGTTTTGTATTTTAAATTCCACATTAAATACTTGGTATCTCGTTTTTTATTATTAAATTGATAGATGGCAAATAAACTACTTATGAGAAGGAGCTCCAGTTGGGTAAAGATATTTGCAGAATTTCAGGAAGCGTCAGTTTTGGATGCTAACGAGATCGTTCGTGGATGCTACGTGGAATCATACATAAACACTTCAAAAATGTATGCACATGAGTAAATTTTTTAATTTTAAAGAATAATTTAATTATTATATTATGTAGCTAACTGAGAGTGTCATAACTACCTTAGCTAACTAAATTACTTTGTGTAAATGGAATGGAATCTACTTACATAAATATAATGTAGTTGCTACTATGGTTATTTAAATAAGTTTCGCTCAGAAATTTTATAATGCACTGGGATGGGAAAAAAAGAATTGATAAATACTACTTCATGTTAATAAATACCAGAAAATATTTATGAACAATATTATATTTACAGACATTACAATATGTTATAGCATTAGGGAACTGCTAAGATTATTAGGGCTTTATGTTATATCAGGTATTTACTACGAGTAATATTGAAAAAATACCAGAACGTGTCTATGTACTTAATTACTTTAATAGTTTTACCGACTGTTATACAGAGTGGGAACATTTCCACGCATATTGTTTGCTCAGCTATGCCTCTATGGCCCAAACAAGGCCAAAAAACGGTAAAATAAAAAATCTGCCAACTGACATCGATTCTATCGCGTCTCGTAAAAAACGAACAATAACATCGACATCACTACGCGTCCCGCTACCCTCGGCATGAGACAGTCTTATGTTATTGTGAAAAAGTATCACTAAATTACCATCTTACAATATGCACTTTATGATTTACGGAATAAAGTCAAATTTATCACAGTTCATTCCAATTAGAACTATTTCATTCCAAGCGGTATAAAATTGAAGCTAGCTTGGAATCCGTCGTCGAGCGACGCGACGTTGCCGCTCTTGGCAGGCCGCGGCGTTGCTTTCCTATGTATATGTGTGTACTTCTGGCACAACTGGCGCCGAATATTTATTGTATACTAACAGAATACTGGCATGCACTTAGGGCGACACAGTTCCATTTAGTATAAAGAAGTATCAAATGCGACTCTATTTCTTAGTATTAGAGTTGAGTTTAGAGTCAGCTAGATCATATTTTGACTTTGTTTAAATAAAGAATTTTTCTATGTGACCGTCCAGGTGGCTATGTATAGGTCGTGTGGCCCGTTCAATACGCGCTCTGAATATCACGCGGCGGTCTTAAGCTGGACGTATTATAGTTCGTAATTAAATATTTATAATGCATGGAGCGAAGGTTTTATTTAGAAGGCAAATGGAATTCATTAACGCGTTACATACCTAGCAATTAAATCGTGACCAAACATCAGTTAATGTTTCGCGCGGCCTCGTCTTGGTGATTACATGAATAATATTCCGGCCGTTTTAATTATTGTTCAAATACCTATAGGCGTATATGTAATTATACTAGATACAATACGTGTATGTAATAGTAATACACAGAGACTTACGTATACCCTTTAAGCTTAATGTAGGTATTTCTCTTGATTCAATTGAGGTATCGTCATTGTCGAAATCAGCAGATTTTGCCTCAAATTCAGACTACTTAGATTATATTTGCAAAATTATCAGATATTAGATAGATAATTTGAATTAAGTGCTTATATAATTTTTCCGGGGAAGTTTATCAGATAATAACCTTAATATTTTTATGTACATATTTGGTATACTGCGATTCAGCACATATTTGCAAGATGATTTATTAACCTTACCCCGGACCTCTCGAAATTGGAGCGGGGTTAGATTGGATGTATTAACAATTGAAAATCCTATAAAAGGTGCAAATGACCTTAAAAGTAGGTATACAAAGAAATCTTAATATTAACGAAAACTATGCATCTTGAATATTTTCTACCTACCTACATTACCAATGAACATTTAACGATACACTTTGTTCCGTTTATTACGTAACATCACGACTGTAATACCCGAAGAGGTAGGCAGAGGAGAGTACCTAGTAGGTACCTACACGTTGCGTTTACCAGTCTACGTTTACGTCCCACTATGAAATAGATGGCGAGTCTATTGCCATACCTAGACCGGGCACATATCCAAATTCCAAGCCACTTCTACAAAAACTAAGTTTTAGGACAATCCAATAGCGCCGACTCGTAATTGGAACCCAGGACCTGTCGATCGGCAATTGAGCTAGCAATCAACACGACCAACGAAGCATTCATTATTTTATTGCTTACGATTTTAATAGCCTTATCGATAAAACTATAACATCTAACTATCTATTTAAATCTTCGGTTCTTAATGTACTTGAACAATTAGGCGAACTTGTAGGTATTTAGTAAAGTGAAACCTTTCATGTAACTAACAAACTAACGAGAGACAAAGAAAATCCGCTCATCTAAATGTTCGAGACAGGCAAAACATTGATAACTCTTCTGGTCTTCCTGATATCTATAGGTCACATTAACGCTTTACCATCAGATGGACTGTCCGTCTGTTCGCCATAGGTATTGTTCACTTATAAAAAGTTTCGAAGATGTATCTATGTATGTTCAAAAGTGTATGCGCCTAACACAAGGTAAGTATATAGGTAAGAGCTGTATCAGATATTATTAATGGAAATATTCAAGGAAAAACAAGACTTGCCGATTAAGGCATAAGATAAACTCCTTAAGTTGCGAATGTTCCAGAATGTTCACATTTTCTGAAACTGAAACTGCCTCTATATCCCTTTCAAAAGGACCACAATATAGTATTACGATGACGTCAGTGAGAACTGTACCCTTAAACGTGAAACAATGTTACGTATAAACCGCATTGACTCATGTATATTTTTTCGTGATGGCGTGATTAGTTTCGGACTTAGGTTTACTATATCCTTTTTCATGCGCTCCCGCCGATTGCATCTAGGTCGCGGCGCAAACCGTAAACAGCGATTATCTAAAGATGAACTGAAATTATTAAAGTGGGAAAAGAATAAAACGCTTTCTTATACAAATATAGGTACCTGCTCCAATCTCGACTTCAATCGAGACCTCTATATGTCGGGTTATTCGTATTGCTTATAATCCGAATCGGATTGTGTATCTAACTACAAAGGTGAATTGTTCCAGTGAATTAGAGGACAACACGTCGCTAGAGTGTTAAAAAATGGACTTATCTATGACCAGGTTAACGCGTTGCTGTTCACGGCTAGCAATCAGAATCCACGGTTAACATGATAAATTGAGCTGCAGTATGACATGGCTAAATGACAAGTTTCTGGAATGGTGCCACTGGAGGCCACTCGTCAAAAAGAGCCGACGTCTGCTTTTAAGTTTATACGACGTTTGCAAGCCGCAAAACATGTGAAAATTATAAACGCATACCTAAGCTTTTTAATGCATTATTTCAAAACAGTTCAATCAAAAAAAATAATTCTTGAAATAATAACTGGTGTAGCTAATCACATTCTATCTGTCTATTTTAGCACTCCCCGCCCCCATCTCGTGTGTTCGGGCCTTGCTTCGCACTCACAACTCTCTGCAGACCCCGCAAAGGACCTGGTGGGAAGATATATAGGTATCTATCTTATCAAAACAATGTAAAACACGAAACGCAGGTTATGTATGTAAAGAGGTACTTTTTTCGATTTTCTATACAGAAATTGCTCGTATGACAGTGCTGTGACAGTGTATATACTAACACACATTGTAATATAATTGTATATAGATATCGCTACATATGCCTATATACCTAGCTATTTAGCCACCGTCTCGTAAAAGCAAACACTCGAATAACAAAACAGGTAGATACCGCCAATAAGACTGAAGAGTTATAGGCCGTCAAAATTTTACCTTTGGAAATAGTTCGCCGAACTTCCGAAGTTATATTACTTTTGGAGAACAGTTGCTATAAAAGTTAGATACATAATTTTAATACTAGGTATGGAGTCTTCCAGATGAAACGGCATAGCGGCTTTTATCACCGGCAGCATTGAAACGACAAATATTAGGTATCTACATAAACGCCAAACTAACTCTGTCTTCAGTTGCCCTGAGGGGTTTTTGCTCATAATCCCCACACTCGGCATGTGGGTTGGAAACGCAATGCGCTGCGCTGCGACCACCTGCGCTGGTGCCTGTAGGCGGTCAGATAATGTAGCCGTGCTTAGGTAATCTGCGCTGTTCCTGTAGATCGAGACCAGAAAATGAGCTACGGCATCTCATGTCTGTCGTAAGAGGCGACTGAAGAGACTCTTCTGGGGTTGCCAATGGCTAGAGGGGGAGCTCGAACTGTCTTGCCGGCAATTCCGGAAACTATGACGGTATTTGTGGCAAAAGATGGAGCCTAATGCTCTTTACTGGCATATGGGTCATAGCGGCATCACGCTAGGGGGCACCAATGCGTTGCATTGGAGATCCTCGAGTCCTCTTATTAGCGCCGACGAAGCCCACCAAGAGGGTTTTAGTGTAGTTCCTTTATGAAATCTCACCGATTGCAATGAGGTCACCGCAGAGACGTTCGTATGTTACACTCATGCATTTATTAAACATTAAGTAGGTAAAACAGAACAGTACCGACTGGTTTACGTTAGAAGGTACATTAATGAGGAAATTGTAACTGATTAGAGAATAAACTGCAAATGAGCTGGTTACTGGTCGAGCCACGCCTATACGTCAATGAATAAACGTTAAGCGATGGAACATAGATACATCAAGTCGAGCGGACACCGGCTGTTTCTTGCTGATGCTGCCCGTTGATTTCCAATCACAGTTGCCGTTACTCACTATCATCAGCGACAAATAATTTGAGGTCATGAAAGGGCAAGTACCTATTAATGATATAAAATTTCAAATGCTGCGTGAAACGATTTCGTAAAAGATGTGAACAAACTTGATGAATTTACAAGGTTACCAAATGTCGGTTGGAAAAAAAGATCGAACGCTACGATTATATTAAAAACAATAGGTACCTACACTTAGAAGATAAAAATTGAAGTTGCGAACATTCAGATGTGATAGTTTTGATGCTCCACTAAACCAGATCCACATCTGCGTCGTGATATATCATATATCATGGCCGAGAATCGTGACCGACGCAAACTGTTTTTTCCACACACCCACCTACATAACAACTCACAGTTTCTTCCATCTCATCTTATGCATCGGGGTAAATGTTATAAGCACAGGCGATCTCGCGACCGAGCAATACTGTTCAGCCGCTTGTCCCAGTTCCGCGGCCGATACTCGCCCGCTCATTCTTAATGTCGTTTTGTAACCGATTTACACATGTATGTATATAAGCGACGTGGTTGGCTGCGATTTAGGTAAAAAGGTGAAAGGATTAAATGTACTGAAATTTTATGTACTCTACCTACATTAGGTATGTTTATATGTTTAGTAGGTACACTCACTATACATAAGAATGTTGAGCGAAAACAGACGAGACAAAAGTATATGACGAGCGAAATAGAAATCGGAGTGAGAATATTTTATATACCTATTGTTAATAATATTCATATGCGGCATATTAACATTGCTCCGTTAGACACGAAAATATGTAAACCAATTGTTACATGAAACGAAAAATCTTATTTTCGATTACTCCTTATATTGTCACATTAGGTATTTATATTTGCGATGTTGTTGTTCATAGTGAAAATTTTAATTCTTGTAAGAGTTTGTTGATATTCAGTAGGTACACCTGTTATGTAGATATCTATCATATGGATCTTCACAAAGGAGTTTATCAGAGCAGCTTAAATTGAATTTGAAAAAGAGATAATCGGTTCACCACCGTTGATAAAACTAAGCTTCGAGAATAGAAAATGGCGCTATACGGATATGTTAGATGCTCACCATCAATGAAACTTAAGTAACAAGGTTGGTATTATAATAGTATGAGGTGTTTTTCGTCTACATTCACTAAATAGGTACTCAGTAGTACAGCACAACGATATAATAGTGATTAATCAGATATTCGTACATTCTAATGATACATTGCAGTGAAAACTACCTCCAATTTCTATTACAAAAAAAGCTTAATTAGGACTCTCTTATCTTTCATGTAAGAGACAATGTAGGATAGGAAAATACATATAAACAATGAAACAATATTAATCATTTATAATCATTTTTTTTTATTGAGCGTTAAAAAATAAAATAAATGAATCTAGCGGCACACGATGGAGAAAAGGAGTAAAATTACTGCAGCTACCAAAATGTAAATTTTCAAAAATGCGTCTGAAAGGTCGCGCTGGCAACGCCGCGTCGGATCCAAGCTAGTGCCGCCGTTAGAAAGCGGCGTTTCTAATCTGGACGCAGTCATTGACTCCGCGCGATCGCACGCCGCCGCCGCTCATATCCGAAGTTGCGTTTTAACATCAATCCAGAATTACTATTACATTTTACCTATGAAATTTAGTTTAAAATGCGACAGATTCCCGGTCAATCGTTGAGCTAACCTTATAAGATCGGTTCTCTATTATCAGACACATACTAATAGTGACAAATTTAAGATCGGATCCAAGTATAGTTTTGATTATCTAGGTAAAGGAGATTACATTTCATTAAAGTATTTTTAAAATAACTACGTATCCCACAAGCGGACTCAGTGAAAAGTCTGGAAGAACAGCTAACTCCGTGTTGCTATTGTTCTTTAACAGATTAAATTATCCAGTAGTAGGTCTCACTGCAATGAAACGATTGTATTGTTCACTGATAAAATATCATTCCTTGGTATCCTAAAAGGACGCAGAATAAAGGAGCTTTACACATGACGAATATATCACATGACTTAAGATCTCATGCGAATGACTAATAGAAGAAAAGTTTCAAAATGGCCGTCTTATGAAAACTGTTACACTTAATTGTAATGGGTAGTTATTTACTATTTTTGTGTAGTCGATGTATTTCCTAATCACTTGTTAATAAGATAAAAATCGAGAAAGAGAATGAGGACAAATTATTTCTTTCCTTTTTTTTATCTATATCTAATATTTACGTCATTATCTTCATGATCAAACTTTTTATCGTTCCACTTGGACACGAGTTTAGTCGCAGAATGATCAGCGTTCTGGACATAAAATATCCCGTCGACGAAGATTTAGAAATAATTGATCACAACTCTAGCAGGTGGCAATTAATATGCAATATAGTACCTACTGAGAACTATTCCATCTTATAATACATATGTATTGCTAGTTCATACATACACAAAATGGATATGTTAGAAAAAACTTACCCGTTCATTTAAAAAAGCTTCTTAATTTAAACTTTGAAATTGTTACATAATTTATCCTTGACCTGACAAATTAAACATAAACTTTAATTTAGGTGTATTAATTGAAAAGGTGTATTTTTTATAATGAAAATAAATAATCGCAACTCACCGCGTTAAATAAATATAACGCTCGACGACGAAGCGCAATGACGCTCACTATAGGAAGCTTGTACCCAGCAATGAACTGAGATAGGCTGACGATGATAATGATGAAACAAATACATACCTACTGATGTAGATATATACCTATGTACCTACATACAGTATCTACACGACAATGGCCAAATGATCAAGAAGTCGAATTTAATCCCATTCATAAAGAAATGACGCAAAACGAATATATGTACCTACCTACTTACATGTTAACACGTAATATTCCTCCATCATTCGGACACTGTTCATTCTTAAGCACGTTCAAGAACCCGTGGCAGCTGTTGCAGCGGAAGCGATAAGCGATATCGTTATCAGCGCCGCGGCCGGCACCTGGAGGAGATACACTCGCACGCCGCGGTTACTGTTATCCCATGTATAGATAAAACCAGCGATGTCAGATTGATTCAGAATCTGAAGATTTGCGTAGAACTGTATGATAAACGATATTGGTCGTACTATTGGTATTAATGCGTACGTAACATCACACCTGTAATCTTCGAAGAGACAGACAGAGGCATGTATTACACTCCCACGATTCACCAGTTACGTTTACGTCCCTCTGTGGAATAGGTGGTGAGCCTATTGCCATGCATCGGGCACAGACTCCGAGCCACTACTAGAAAATGTAAATCAGAAAAATCCAGGAGTGCCCGACCCAGGACCTCCCGATCAGCAGTCGCGCATGCAACCAACACGACCAACGAGGCAGTCATATTAATGACAAAATCCTCATATGTAAGTAAATAGTTATGCCTGCCGCAGATTTTATATTAAACGTTCAGTCCGAGTAAGTGATCTATACACAAAAGTCTTCATTATAATAACAATCTGATCGAATTCTTCACCAATTTACCGATATCAACGCGTTGAAGTAGCTACGCTCCAATTAGGCACTAGACCTAAAAGGCGATATTTTTTAAAATAGCCGAAATTTAGAGCTGGATTTTTCAGTTATAAATTTAAACTCGTTGACCAAAACCATATGGACTAACTGGAAAAATACCAATTGACTCCATAATTTGGCCGTACATTATTTGTCTGTAACAAGTTCACTATCGATAAACAAAGGGCGAGTGTGCAACGAGCTGTTGGCACTCTTAATTGCGTGGATTTCAACTTATCAGATGAAATAGTTGCGTGACAGCCGTCCGTTTGGTCCCGGTACATGTGGAAGATTAATTGGCAGCGCGGTCGCGTGGAGCAAGTGCATTCTGTTAGCTGGCGGCGTCTCTGTACTGCGTTGTTATAAACGGAGCAGCTACTGCAGAATGGAGACAAAAAATAGACACATCGTTTAAAGGGAGTTAAATTGCCCCTTCACATCTGACCTGTGATGTTGTCAGAGAATTTAACAGAAAGATGTTTGAGTTCGAAAATGTTTTATATAGAATAAATCGGAACAAAGAAAGTATAATACTTAGGTAGTGAGGAAATTTATGCTGATTTGTTCGTTTACTATGGCATTTTGACTTATTGAATCTATTAAATCATTATAAAAAACACACAGACTTATTTCCGATTATCCGAGCAACTGCGCCAACAGACCTACTCACGATGCTAAGCAACGATACCAATTGTAGTGATGTATGAGCTATTTATTAGTCATTGACCAGTAGCACAGCAAAGTGACTAATCACTGGAGCTCCAAGGTATAACTTTGCACTTGAATAATTCTGTGAATGAGACAGGTATACATAGTTCTGTCTCTCTCGTACATAACGACAGCTCTAAGTGCATTAGCTAGTTTTCTACAAATGAGAAACAATTTGAGGTATTGTTAATGAAGAATGAATTTTATTGGAAACAAGGAATTTTTGATTTTTTTGAATATTACCTAGGTATATGCTAAGCCGGAATTAGTGATGTACCTGATAACGCTTAAGTCTTAGCAAACGTTCGGTGCGCCAAAAGTTTTCTCATTCTCATCTTGCTATCTTTCCCGTTCTCATCCCCGTTTTCATTCTTGTAGATAGCAGAATGTTGGGTTACAGCTTCATCCAGAGATGTACGTACATTGCTTGTTGAGTCAAATAAAATGAAACAAACACCAAACTGCAGACTGAACTACCAATATGTCTCCTTCGCGAGATGTTTTAATGTATTATTGTAATATGTATTTCTGTTATTATATCTGTACATAATAACAGAAATACACATTACAATAATCCATTAAAACAGGTATGTGTGTTATAGTAGTAAAAATTGAATAGGTAGATACAACAATAATAACACAAGTGAAATCCCTTGCCGCGTTATTTATATAGAAATCCCATGTGATATTGTGGAGTGGAGACCGCGGCTCGGCAAACATAGTGTAGGACGCCCTCCGGCCAGCTGGGATGACGATCTGCGAAAGGCTGCGGGCAGAAGCTGGATGCGGCAAGACGAGACAAGGCGCGATGACGTTCTTTGGGGGAGGCCTACATTCAGCAGAGGACTGATATAGGCTGTTGATGATGATGTGATATTATAATAACCCGTTTTACATACCTGCCTGTTATAATTATAATTAAAAGCAATGAATAAAATTGAGTATTCGATTTAGTCTATTTTTGGTCTTTGTTCTTGTCTCTGTCGACAAAAGGGCTCGCAGTTAATTCGCCCAGAGGCTTAGCCATGTTATTCAGGTTCCAGTGTTTTGGGAACCATGCCATTTTCACACCTTTGTCATACATGTGTTTTGTATAGGTACATACATTTTGTTTTCCAACCGTTGAACCGTGTCACTGTTGAACGTGGGTCTTCTGTCTGAATGAGGGTTAAGGCTATAGTGTGCCGCATCATACGTACGTGAATAAGAATTGATCATATTTCATGTGCCATAATTTTTCCTGCAATCCGTTTCGTAGCCCAATTTACACTAAGGGATCTGATGTAGAAAGCGAAGAAGCAGTAAAGAAGGGGCTGTGAGGAAGAAATGTTTAGCGTCCTATAGAATGAAACGTTCCAAGCGGGCGCCGTGCGGCATCCGCGCTCTCACCGCGCCTGTACTGCACTCGAAGGGTATTTAGGTAAACGTCTGTTTTTAATTGGTGCAAAATAGTACTCCATCAGTTATGGACATGTTGATGATTCGGCAATCCGGAGAATATTGGAGCTAGTAATACTCCAAATCGCACGACAAGTACGCGCCAGCGCTGTCCGAGGCGCGCGAAATGAACGTACGGAGAAGCCGCGAAGCCACCCCGCTTTATGTAACAAGTCCCTAAGATCTTGTTACTGTAGCGGATAGCTCACGGTTGGAAGAAGGTAAATATTTAACTTTTAAGTACCTATATCCATATATTATTTATCTTTGAATTATTACCAGTCCATTTTCCTGTAGGTAACTATCGGCGTTCCAATGATTAACACTTTAATCATTAATATCAGATGACGGGCTAGTTTTGTTTGAAATTAACAAAATATAATACCTACACAGTAAGACGTATCTTTCTCATTATACCTACCTGCATTATCATAAATCAACAGAAGGAAAGTTAGAAAAATCCTATTCAACTTTTTTTATGTGTTGTGTCGGCGCTCACTGGATTGTCAGGAGCCCATTGTGTGTTCCCGAACAGTAGCCAATCGCTGATGGTCGGGCCATTGTTCCTAAAGCCTTTTGTCTTGTCTGTTTTGTACACGACTATTTCTGTAAAAAATGAAAGGAAAATAATTTACCAATTATACAATGAAAACAAGACTATTATGGAGTGACTAAAGTTTTATTAGTCATCACTAGGTGCAATTTTATCTATATTAGGAATGCGAGATTCCTAAATTGTTTCATTTTATCTTTTATTTTAATGTCGTTCTAATAATTTTTGTAAACGATTTAAATAAGCACAGTCAAGACTGCGTCGTTGGTCGAGTTGTTGTAAATGCGACTGCTTATGTCGAGGTTCTCGATTGGAATCTCAGAAAAAAAAAAAGACCTTTGTATGGTAATACACTTAGACTATAGGTACCTACCTATTACAAATTGGGTCGTAAACATAACCGGTAAAACTTGGGAGTTTACCTCTCTCCTTTGCCTACGTCGTTAAAGACTACGGTCGTGAAGTTTCAGTTATGTCACAAATGATTGGATGAGAAGCAGGAGTTCAGTTAATTCATTACGAAAAGCAGTTACCTACTATGAAAATGGTTTTCATTGGTAAAACTGCGGTTTTGGTTAGTATGCAATCCTGAAATCAATTAACAGGAAATCCCAGACTTATTTCGACTGTTCAAATCGGACATTTGCGCAATTTACAAATCAAGGGAAGCCACACTTGCATCCGGACAATCATTTGGCACATCTTAATTATCCCTACCTATGGTTTACCTCCGACTTGGTATCTTTCCGAATGTCGTAGCAGAAACGACGGAGGCAACGTACGACACCGAAGACCGGCAACCGTTTAATATCGGAACAGAAACAGTAGTCTATTACTGATAACTTATCAATGTTCACGGATACCTCGCTCCTCCACTTACTGTGTGTTTCAAATCCTTGGTCAGATACTATTAAATTCTTCGAACTGTATATTTCTACATACATATCCTCACGCCAGGTCCCTTGCGGGGCAGGCAGAGAGCACAGAGTGACAAATAACTCTATTCTTCCACACCTGTCGTGCCTTGTCCACATTCATTATTTTCATACACGCACGTGCTTGGTAGTGGCTCAAAGTTTACATTTGTGCCCGATGTATGGCATTAGGATCAGGTTTCCTGTATCAATTAGAAACTGTCATGTCAGCCAAGTGACTAGCAAACTTCTATCAATCTAAAGAATCTAGCAGAAAACTCTAAGGACGCACCTACTTGAACGCAAATAACAATGTTCATACCTAAAAGTTGTAAGGTAACGCTGTGTCATTTTAAGACAGTAGCTACACTATTTCATGAGTAATGAAAATGTCGCTCGTGACCAATGTATACTTGGCATCGCATAATAGGAACATCAAGAATTAGAGTTCTCTACGGAAAACTACACACTCCACCGACGAACGACAACGACGAAAGCAGCTAGCATTGAACGCTGCGGCATTCAAAACTGCTTAACGGGTCAAGGACTAAATTTCTGAATACCAGGAGAACATGTTTAACGAAGTACTTGATATCCAATTTAAGTGGAACGCCAAATGTTTATTAACATGTCTCGCTCGACTGCCTCCGACTTCCCGAATCGCCAAGTCACGTTCCTGTCAAGTGTTAGAAAGAGATAGCAGTATATAGCATCTACACCATCTACATAAGCAGTTATCAGTAGGTACACTTGTGCTTATGAATCAAACGGAAGAAATGTATTGGTGAAATTTGTAGGAAGTAAGTTTAGGCTTTTTCGAAAATCTGAAAAATACCTCTGTTTTAATGCTCTTAATTTAATTGTTCACGCACCAGTACCTAAATTATAATGTACCTAATGTAAAAAGAATGCTGTTAAAAATTGCACATTGAACTAATCCATACAAAACTGTTGTACAAATGCCATACCGTTTGTTGATCGTATAAAATTAATTCAAAGCGTAATCAGTGAGCGAACTAATTTAACTAATACACGGTTCCGAAATTTTATCGAAACTTAACAAATTTATAACAATGACATAGCATAGCCGTTAAACATAATTGAAACAGTAGCTATTAAATGTGACGTCGAAATATTAATTGAATTCTCCGCATCAGCGCCGCTGACCTTCGTAACGGTGCCGTGTCACGTCGCCTCATTGGACAAACAGAAAATCCATTTACATTTTACAATTAAGCGGTAATTGGTTTAATTATTAAGTGGAAATATTACAAGGTATGAACATTAAGCGCGTGCTTCTAAATGTACAGAAAGAATTCAATGAAATGTGAAATAGTTTTATAAACACACTTAGTGTTTGGCGGATGATATATACACTTGCTTGTTAGGTCTAAAACACGTCCTAGATGTCGAGTTCGTTACGAGATGGTACAATTCTGTCAGTGCCTTAAGAAACCAGTATTTTAAAACCGTTTATTACACTGTTCGATTTTCAATACCAAATACATTAAATTGAGTTATATGTGTTAATATTTACTTCGTAAATAAAATGTATAGGTACACACAATTTTGTTAAAAGTGTTATTTAAAATACACACGCACATCGGTGTACCTACAGTTAATTATAAAATATGTTATTGCTTTTTATGAGTAGACAATTAACGTACAAACTTCATAATACCTGTAGAGTTTTTATTAAAATGAATATTACATACATATTGACTCAATTGACTGCCTCGTTGGTCGTGTTGGTTGCAAGTGCGACTGCCAATCAGGTAGTCCTGGGTTCGATTCCCGGATCGGGCACTATAGAATTTATCTAATTTCGA
>DWDU01000693.1:0-17377 GCA_018245575.1 Jemadia suekentonmiller | reverse complement strand
TGTCAAGTCTAACTTTACATGGTATATTACAATTGAGTAACATCTAATAATAATTAGTTGTATCCATTTATCCAACGGAACTGTGTAAACAGTACCGAATGAAACTTGTCAGCGGGGCAGTAAACAGTGCGTGCTGCTCACCCGACGAACTGCGAGGAGGCGCGGTCGCCGAGCGTGCGCACGCCGCGCTGCCAGTGGCGCGCGCGCGTGCCGTTCTGCAGCCGCGGGTCCGCCGCCGCCGCGCACAGCAGCAGCGCCAGCGCCGCCAGCCGCAGCATCGCGGCACCA
Source organism: Jemadia suekentonmiller (assembly GCA_018245575.1). Classification (NCBI taxonomy): domain Eukaryota; kingdom Metazoa; phylum Arthropoda; class Insecta; order Lepidoptera; family Hesperiidae; genus Jemadia; species Jemadia suekentonmiller. The sequence continues at coordinate 17,089 of DWDU01000693.1, read as the reverse complement.
TCCCCCTGCGCACACGCACGGTTCCTTCAAACCAGCAACAATATTTTTCTCTACCAGTTTATCATTCCCCCGTTGGAAACGTGTTTCCTATGTGAATAATAGGTTGACTGAAATTTTTATTGTTAAATGTTTCATGAGTGTTACCTACACATGACTATGAATTAAGTCAGCGAGACTCATGTATGTTTTTTCGGGGTGGCCCGACTGAAACATAATAAAAGGGTCACTCCTCGAACTATACGTATATATTTGACAATTATTAATGGTTCATGGTGTTTAGTAGAAAAGTTAAAAAAAATCTGAACACATAATCCCATTACTTAACTCACAAACCTATTAGGACACACATGCTTATATAAAAAAAAAACCCACATAAAAGAGTGCGTGAGGTAAATAAACAATAATACTTAATTACTTAAATAATAAAACATTAATTACTTGGATTGTTCTATATATAACGATTGAAATCTACATTTTTATGCAATAAATTAACTCATAAGTTGTACTAGTAATTTAAAATCCGTAGGCCATAGATGAAATTCTGGGAGGAATATTTTACTCTTATAGCTGGAGGCACAGTCTACAAGCAGAATCTCCATCCACATATGCGGCGTCAATCTCCATTTTTTACTAAATATAGTGGCTGCGATTGTTTAAGCGACGCAGCGCGGGTCGTCGGCCGGCGTTATCATTTCGGCACAGATTGCTTGGACCGCTCGCCCCGGCCGCTCCTGCTATTGTTGCATTGATTTATATCTCCACTGCATTGTCGACGCAAAAAAAAAATGCATCAACCCGGTAGTTGCACTGGCGTGTGACGTCGCGAATGTCAGTCAGCGAGCGCTCTGGAATGTTAGTTTTCGAAAAACTAATTATACGTGGTCCTTAAATTACCGGAGAGACGAACTAAAATAAGTACCCTCGGTTCTAGCTGAACGACTTCGCAATATTAATACAAACGTAACAATTTTGATTTAAATAGTAAAATGTAACTTTTCTGATCATATATTGTCAACTATATCTTAACGCTTTAGTAATCTAATCAAAGGCCAATGAGTTCAGCACGGCTCAATCAAAACAATAATCTCGCAGATGGTTAGAGCATATTTTATTTACAATAAAAATGATTTATGAATATGTTCGTATATAGAGCAGTAGGTACCCTCGCGCGGCGGCCGGTGAGTCACGCCGCCGCCCACGACTCGCCTTCCTTACTATCGACCGTTGTAAGTAGCGTGCATATTACACATTATGAAAATTGTTACCGAGATACACAGAACGATCTGCTTGGATATACTTGTACAATCGTAGTTAGAAACAACATACTTCTGGAAAGAGAAATGAGAGCTCTACAAATGTTTACTCGCGTCGTATGCTAAAGAATCTTCAGTACGAAATGTCTGTAATCAATTACATACGTCAAAGCTATCCTTTGATCACTTCCGAAATTAAAAAACACGAATTATCCTCCAGTGCAGATGAGGATGCGAGTCGGCCATTAGAATTTGATAGCCAGTTAACGTTGTACGCTTCACTTATAAAGGGCGTGAAACTGGTGAAAATTGTAATTTGTATCAATGTATTTTGACGATACTTAAATGAACGCCAACGATGGGATGGACCATGATGAAATATGATGGCATAATGATATATGATGGAACAGGATATGATTAAATGGAATTAATTTATAGCTTACGATGGGAATTAATGAAATAATCGAATTAATTGCTTAATATTTTTACGAAACTTTTTTTTTTTGCATTTGAACATAAATCATATCAGTACCATAATTATCATCGATAACTTTCTTCATATGACCTACACGCCACATAATGTGCTGGTTTTGGAATCAGTAGCATCCACAATGATTCGCCATCAGTATACCAGAGGGTTGCCCAAGCGGGTTTATGAAAACTTGCTTCAAAGTGTGCGACATGCCGAGTTATTTCAGTAACTGGGAACTGGTTAATGATAATGATGTTTAATGATTAAAGCTATTGACTCTTCTATCTACCTCTTCGATGATTACAGGTTTGGTGTTACGTTTATGTTACCTATACATTAATATTTGTCGCTTTGAAATCGGGTTAAGGAAATGACTCTACGTGTTTTATTTATATCCGTATCCGAAAATTAATAGGCCAATAGGATGTGTAAGTAGGAACGTGTATGACCCACTGACTCACACACGCCCAGGCGACACTGTCCGTCGCTACACCACACGACTATTCTCGTCCATATATTAATGCGTGCTAAGAAATCTACATACGGATGAATGCAAATTATGTCATACTTAAGATATGATCATGGGTCATCGGTTTTATGTTGACACTGTCCATTTCCGGCATGCAATCGCTCGTCAAACAATAGCTTAGAGCAGAGATTTGTTGGTATACTCTTACGTATAAAGACCTCAGTAACACTCAAAGTGTAACTCAAGTAATGAATGTAGAAAAGCTCTTAGATCTGTAAAGATAGAAGTATTTTGCACTCGATGCTATCTTCCTCCCCTTAAAAAGACCTGGTATGGTGATAAAGAATTGAAAAATTCAATGTTTTAATCGAATTAAATTGAAATTATGGTAGAATGAACAATGAAGGAATATTATCTGTCAATTCCGGAATTACCTAATTTCTTTTAAGAAATACATACATTTTGATAACCTACTTAATGTTTAATTTAAATATTAATAGGTATATGTACATATATTCATTTCTAATATTCCGTTTCTAACGTTGACAGTTATAAAACATTAAGCACTCAATAATCGATGAAGAATGCGTTTCCTTTGAAAAATTATACGGTTTAAAGCTGGAATGATCCCGCTATGGAACAACGATCCCGCCGGCTTAGCCCTGTACAAATAAACAAGGAACATTGGGAATATTCGGAGAGCAATAAGTGGTGAATAACGAACTTTCGCTCCTAACGAAGCGCACCTCTCGACGTTAGATAAACAGCTAAGGGTCGCGTCACACGTTTTATTTACACATACGACTCACATAAACCATGACTTTAAAATGTATGACGTATTCCTCTGTTCGAAATTCAACTTGTTTGAATCTTCATCTGATGTACAGAATGTTATCGACTCGGTTATTCTATAAGTAATTAACGAGTAGATAAATACAATAGGAAAGTGAAAGCTATTTCAAAGATTCCGCATATGCACGTAAACATTATTTGAGTGCGCATAAGAAATGTGTCTATTCAAGGTAACAATAATTATAGACACGAAGTACTTGTACAAATTATTTACAAACCAAAATTATGCTGGTAAAATGGTAAATAAAAGACGGTCTTCCTACTTCGCGATTACATTGCCGTGTATGGAGATGGCCCAAGATATTAATTCAAATAAAACTTTTTTTTCATCAACATAACTTGTCCGTGTGTAATAAAAACTCGTTTATGGTGTAATACATTTATCACATGGAACAGAGTCCGCTTAAAATAATTCGACTGAGACAGCCTCCGAGCTCACGCGGCCATTCGTTTATCTGTCGGCAGCCGCTGCATGTGGTCCTACCCCAATATCACGCATACATCATTTATAAAAACAAAACTTCGTCCTTTATAATCAAAACACGTAACAGTTCTGTCCAACTCCACGTATTTTTGTTAATCATGTTATTTCAATATTTCAGAATAGGTGGTAAGCCACTAGAAAATCTAAGTAGAAAAAAGCTAAAAGGGCCCGACCCGCTCATCGGCAGTCGCACTTGCAACCAACACAACCAACGAGGCAGTCATGAATGAAGAAATTTATAAAAATACTCTCGTAATCTTCACTACGCACAACTGGCCTACATTCAGTCAGCTAGGGTCAGTGAAGGCGCGTCACTTGATATTGTCGTATTCAAATCTTATCAGAGGTCACTGTTACGAAAACTGACGTTAATAGCAATGTATTCAATATTTGGTCGAATTAATTTGACTGCCTCGCTGCGAGCAGCGACTTGCGACCAACACCTCGTGTTGCCTCGCAACACCTCGCAAGCGCGTCTGCCGATCGAGGAGTCCTGGATTCAAAACCCGGATGAGGCACCACTGGATTTTTCTAATTTAATTTTTTTAGTAGCGGCTCGGAGTCTGGATATGCTCATATATATGGCAATAGGCTCACCTACACTATAGTGGGACGTAACTGGCGAAACGTGGGAGTGTACTACAGTCCTCTGTCTACATCTTTGGGGATTACAAGCGTGATGTCACGTTTTTAATTTCAAAAGAAACCACACACAGTTTATCGATGCGTTCAAATTAACCTTACATAAGAATACCTACGTACAGTTTGATGAATATAGAATAATAACAACTTGAAATAGCTCTACGCAACTGATTTCGAACTGTAAGTATAGAGCCGGTGCTATGGTCACTGAATGGCTGATAAACTATATATACAAATATCTAAATACATCCTTATGTAGTTAAAATTGCATCGAAACACGGCACGAACACTTGTGCTCATACTCACAAATATTTGCCGTGAGCGAGAATCGAACCCACATCCCTAGACTCAGCAGCCAGATTCGCTAACCAATTGAACAAGGATTTAGTTAAAGCAAAACTAGGACTTAATTGAAATGATGACGTAAGTAATAAATAAACAAAGCATAACAATGCCCGAACATTGCTTTCTCTCGAAAAAAGTTCGTTCCTTTAAACCTATGCCTATGGAAGTTTTACTTCAAAAACATGTATTAATTTTGACTGTTAATAAATAAACCTATATCTCATTACATACACAATCACTTTTATAGTTATAATGTCCTTATAACTTCAAACCACTACAGTATTACATGGTACATACATCACAAAATGTATTGCCTAAATTTACTGACAACAGTATCAAGTACCTACAGCCAAACTCCCTTATAATCAAATACGCTAAAATTATCTAACTTAATGGCATATTAAGTAATAAGTCTGCAGGACAATCGCAGCCATGTACAGTCTGAGAGCGGCGATATTGAGGCCAGTGGCGTGCACATCGGACAGCGCGCACTGTTCCCGTCGAGAGAATTGCTCCCTGGTGATGCATCGCGCTCTTCCGCCCATCACGATTCCAGCATTACCGCTGATTTACATCTCTGCCCGCGCTATGAAAATGTCGGCTCGCTATGTTGTATTATTTACACGTTAATAAACACTATTTTAATTTTTTTATTAATTTTTACATTTATAAAACTTAAGTAGCAAAATTTGGAAGTATAATATACTCTTATATAAACCGGTCAGTTATAGCATTTGAGATTTATTGCTTTGTTTTTGGTTCAGGTTTATGTGATTTAAGCATTAAAAGGTTTAGAATATATCTATCTCCTGATCCATTCACGCCGAAATCTATCACCTGTTATTAAATACTTGTGACATAAAAGTTCTTCTTGCTTGAATATAATCGTTGCTTGAACATGTTTAATTACATAGTACTCTAATTAATATATGAAGCTTTAAAGCTTGTTATATGTTTTTACAAAGCTATCTCAGTGTGTATTTTATATTGATATATCTCAATATGACATACGAATTATATACGAAACAGTACATTCCCGTTTTAATCCCTTTCAAAGTGCATATTTGTTAACCTTTGTTTCCATCGTGAAATGACGATACGATAACATGCCGACAGCATGCTTGGTTTAAATAGCTTTCATGAAAATATAATGTTACTCATATACTCTTCATACATGACTCCAAAAGGTGCATGAACATATACTAGTAAAAAGATAACAAAATTTAAAATTCAATTCAAATTAACCACGCCTAAAGTTGTAATCTATACATACATATAACGTACTATAAAGAAACTCCCCTCGAAAGCCCTGTTAATAACGAATGTTGGTCTGAATGTAATAGGTGTATTGTAAAACAATAAATTATTGTACGCGCACAAAAGAAACGATTTAGTGGTTAACGTTGATCGCGTTGTTAATAATTAACAAAGCTGAAGGTTATTAAAATGTTAATTAATACCTGAGGTGGCCTCCCGGCTGCAAGGACCCGGTGCGAGTTCAGCACCCACACAAGCAACAACCGGGTTTAGTCTGATTGTTTACTTCGTAATTAATTATCATACAAAATTAGTACATATTTATGTTAGTGTACGTACACAAGTTGGCACACACATATTAAAATGTAATGTAATAGTAATGGTATACATCAAAAAGTTGAAAATTCGTTTTGTATTAAAAAAAACAGCCCAAAAAAAAGTTTCCTTTTTAAAACAATAAACAATTTATGTACAGACATATATTTCAAAATAACAAATGACCTTCAAAATTACTTCTTATGTTGCCATCACAGAGATGAGTATTACTCACTGAATAAGATTTCAGACCATAATCTAGTTAAAACAACTTATGGTCCTTTCATTCCGAACAAACTTTAATAAAATATTCGTAAATTCCTATTCGTACATTTACAAGGAAGACATCGCGAAGGTATCTGCACACTGAAGTTTTCTATGTTCTATGAAACGTTGTGAAGTCTGCTAACCCGCACTTGGCCAGCGTGGCAGACTGTGGCCGTCTAATCGGACACCCGCCTATCAACGAGACGACAAAAGGCTCGACGATGACATTTGAGATTAGGCACGTATATAATGTACACATACATTATGTAAACAATCATTTTTAAGAACATTCGGGTGTCAACGAACTTTAACATGAACTGAGACAGCGAGGCGCCGCACACGGCCGACAGTCGACATTGACATCAATGATTGATGGATCGATAATCCCATGATCTGTGCTCGGGCCTGGCCCGCTCGCCACTCGCGCTCGCCAGTCGCGCTCTCGCCGTAGCTGTACGGGTATTGATCAAAACCAGTTGAAACTTTCGGTAATATTATTGAACTATGTCTCAATAATCTGTTTAATTAAATATAGGAACTCTCCTTAGTGGTCTCTGACTGAAGATACTAGCTGATCTCTATGTGACATACATAAAATACCTACCATTGGTCATCAAGCTATACCGTATAGCTAAAAGTTAAAGTTTTAAATATTTTAAGTATATCGCCCCCATTCACAAATTTGTTAGTTCGATTTTTAATTATGCTATTAAAATAATACCACCCTAAAAACCTACTAAAAAACAAAGTTTTCCAAAATCAATTTGTAGAACTAATAGAAAACGTGTAGTAATTTTTTGTCTGTTTTTATAAATAGATTAACTAAATTGGATATTTTTAATTTGAACTAAAATGTTATAATTTAAACTGACTGTCTCGTTGGTCGCGTGGTTGCAAGCGTGATGGCTGATCAAGACGTCCTGGGTTCAAATCCCGTTCAAATACATTTGCAAATTATACAATCATAGCATTGGCCAATTTTATTTCTCACAATATGCTATGTATGCTAACCAAACGTATCGGCAGTCATCGTGGAGCCCAGGACAGAGCGGATAAGGCGAAAAGGATTATATACACGACTACATATCGTGGATACAAAAATAAAAAAAGACACAAAGCTGTCCGACGTGCACAGGCACTGAGCACACGTGATCGTGATTAAACTAACCTCATTAAATTGCAAAATAAAAGGGAAAAACGTCGCGCAAGTGTCAATCAAAAAGATTGATAGTAAAGTATGTACTCAGCCGGAATACGCGCGGGCAAACATACACTACTTTACAATAGTGCGATGACCCGGATTATGCTGTATTAGGACAGAAGTGTGACACAAATCGGATTGGCGCGGAGCTGACAATTTTTGTCGAAAATACTTTTCATACGAACATATCAAGTGTCCGATGTCCTACTGTCGTCACATTTCTACTTTGAACACCATATATCCTTACGAGTTTACATTTCTTTTATGCAACGATTAGCATATATGTAATTGTTTAAGGTTACAAATACTTTTTCATCTTCAATCATTTTATAATAAAATTTGTAATAATAAATTATTAGATACATCGATACTATCTTCACGCCAGATCCCTCAATGGGTAAGTAGAGAGCACCGAGTGCCAAATATCTCTCCCTACAGAGTGACTGCCGCGCCTCCTCCACATTCATCACTCTCTTCACACATGTACACCGGTTTCGAAGACTTCGGACTCCGAATTAATAAATGTTACAATTGTTACAATAACACTGAATACAATAATTAAATCGCGAATGCAATTTTGGGGTTATCGCGAGTAACCCGAAACAGAATCAAGGATAGGTTTTGATCCAAGTATATTTATTATAATAATATAAACTTATCAATAATTTAGTAATGCAGAGTGCACTAAAATATGCCACGGTCAATAAGTTGTAATATATAATATCTAAACTATATATTTAATTACGATTTAATATATAGCTTAAGTTATATTTGTATAATGCATAAGAATATATTAATTGTTATAAAACGTAACATCGCGCCTTAAATCACCGAAAGGTTAGGATCAGCAGTCACACTTGCGACCACTTATCCACGTGACCAAGGAGACAGTCAATTAAATGTTCTAAGACCTAACATTTTATTATTTTTTCTATCAGTTCGTTACAGATCCGAAAAAAGGCAAACAATACATGGGAAATATAAGGGATCTAGCTTGAGGATAGAATATTAATATTGACAATAAAAATATATACTCTACAAGTAGGTACATATTAAGAAAACTTCAAGTCTTTTGTTACTAGTTAGCTATATTATTTCTAAGTCAAAACAAGAGATGTCTGATTAACAAACGTTTACCGCCTCAACGAACTTCTTTGTTAATAAAAAAACGCATATCTATTAAATTTCTAAGAAATTTCACAACGCTATGTTGTAACAATACAATAAGCCCTTGTGAAATATTTATTGTATCAGCTGTAAATTTTCAATTAAAATACTTACCATTTCGGATAGCTAACACCGGCCGTGAAGTAGTGTACGAAACGAGTCCAAATTACAACCTATATCGTGTTAAATGTAGGACAAACTTCGATAAAAATTCGAATAGGATTTACGATTAGGTATGAGACCTATACAATATTATTCAAATACATCTCCAAATCTGTTATAGGTAGACGACACGACAACAGATCACAAATTAAATTTTTTGTTCTAAGCCATTACGCGCCCGTTCTAAATTCAAAATATAGATATTCTTTAAAAAGGACTTACTTTTTTAATCATCGCCGTTTATCGCGACCATCGCAGCGTCGCTCGAAATAACCCTAATAATATTCAAAAAGAAATATTACTTATGAATATTGAATTTTTACGCGATATGTGTCAAGCACGACAAAACGACTGAAAGGAACAAGCGTGGTACTTAACACAACTATAATATCGGCTCTCGGTAAAGGAGAGGTTGATTCGTTTCTACGGTTTCAGGCCGGTGCGGTCGCGACGCGCCGCGCGCACGGAGGTGAATCGAGAGCCGATTGTCGTTAATACCCGCGCATTATGACAAAGATTCCATACAAATAATACCTTCGAATTTCAAAAACGTACGTATATTTGTCTCTATATAGGTATGAATTTCAATAGATACTAAATCGATGTTGACCGTAATGGTGTTGTCGTTATAAAAATACGTAACAATTTAATATCACGTCTTTAATGCCCGAAGAGGTAGGCAGAGGAGTGTAGTACACTCCCATGTTGCGCCAATTACGACCCATCGTGGAACAGGCGGTGAGCCTATTGCCGTACACCAATCACACATGTGTTAGCTGCAGCATCAAATTAAAACCTAAATCACACATGGATGTCAGCTTACTATCTGAGTCGGTACCATTAGTGAGATCAGACAAATTCCTAAACATCAATCAGGTATCCTTAACATTCTCAGCACATCCAGGAACTACGGAGTGTATGATAGGGCAATATTTGTGGCCTATCGCATATCATAACAGACGGGACGAGCGTTAACAGAGCAGGCATTGATTGAACGAGGAAGCACTGGGGCGGGATCAAAGGACTACTTAGCTCTACGCGGTGCCGACAGCAGATACCGCGTTAGTGCTATTGAGCAGAAACCGTATATTATGTTTTGTTATGAAAAATGACATGTACAACACGCAGAATTCAACTTGGCACTTGCGCGGGCACCGCTTCCCCTGCCGCCGTCTGACCCCGTTTACCGATACCTACAACGCGGACAGCGACTTAGGCGTCACACGCCAGTGTATAATAGCAAAAATGTATCTGAAAATAGGATAAAATTGAATTGATAGTTTTTATGCAGTCAGTGAGTCGTATTACGTCATAAAAGCAAAGTGCTTAGTTAACTTCTGCGAGTTATACATACAAATTGCTGCTTGCAGCCGCCCGCGTTTGATCATTAAGCGTATTTACACTAAGACTAACGTTGTATTACCCAGATACATATGAAATGTTAGCTTCAATTGAATTTTATTTTTATAACAGACCCTTGTATTAGGTTATAAGTAATTCCTCTGCAGTTTAATAGCTTCTTTAAAAACGAATTTTACTGCAGTGAACTTTTGTTTTAATTCTGAAAAAGACTGAAAATATAGTCAGCTATTACTTTAAGTAAACGTAACATCACGCCGTGATCCCCGAAGACGTAGGCAGAGGTCTGTAATACACTCCCATTTACTAACACTTACATAAATTCACGAAGAGGTAGGTAGAGGGAGTGTAATATGAGTACATTCCTGCGTTTCACCAATTTCGTTGGGCTACCCTTTATGGAATAGAGTGTAAACTTATTTTCATACCCCGGCCACACATCCAAACTCCAAGCTACTACTAAAAATTTAAAATTAGAAAACCCAAAACAGGTGCCTGAGACCTCTCCACCAATAGCTCGCTCGCAGCGCTCGCAGCGCTTACAACCACTCAATTAACGAAGCAGTCCAAACTATGTATGTGCTATCAATTTATTCTTCATATTTTATTTTGCATTACGGCTTTCCTTATTGACATTTCAGAGGCCGAAGTAAACGTACATAATCCCGTAGTAACATGACAATCCGAATCTCGCATTCTTTCACCGCACGCGTCACCACAACAGAATACAATATACAATATTTGCCACATCCAAACAACGATAGCACGCGCACTATCACCGGCGTCGTAAATGATCGTCTCACGTGCAAAGAAAATGTCATAGTTACGTGAAAACATTTACATGTTATATTACACAGGCACCGAAGAAGAATTTTTGACAGCCAATACAAATATCATCAACATTATCTCCTTTATCATTACACTGTCCTCACTCCTCTCAGAAAGAGCAGGGTTAAGAACATGCAGTCTGCCAACTCACACTTGGCCAGGGTGGCAGACTATGGCCTAAACCCTCTCATTCTGAGAAGAGGCCCATGTTCCAGAAGTGGACCGACAAAAAGGGTCGAAAAAAACACATGCCCCCTACAAATAATTACGTAACATCACGCCTGTAATCCCCGAAGAGGTAGGCAGAGAAGTATAGTGGGTACATTCTTCTACAAATACCAATGATGTTATATTAGAATATATTTTAAATATAAAAAAAAATCTATTTTAAATGTTACAGCATATTATATTATTATAACATGTTAAGGTACATGTATATAAAAAATAGATTAGAATAACAATATAACATCGAGAAAACAAACTGGAGAGTTCGTACACGAGTTAATAAATTACAGTGAAGTAAATATGAATGGTTTATCCAAAGTTATAACCCAGTGACTTAGAATTCGACCTCCCACCAGGGGTCGCAGCTTGGCGTCCCAGTCACGCGCCTTGATTTAAAGTCATGTAAGTTCTCAATACTAAACATTGTACAATTCCATAGAACTATAACGAAAATAATCTGGAAAAAACTTGTGCATTCCTAAATGGTATTCTGAAAGTCTTTAAAACATCTTGTTACAAAAGACAACAGTATTCCACAGCAGAATGATGAAGTGGGTAGATAAAGGAGATTGTGAAATATTAACGAACTAATTAAAAGGCAGGTACAACCAAGACACAGCCTTCGAACGACGCGGTGATTGCTCAGCGCCTCAACATTTATTAAACGACAGTACGGTGACAATACAACCGGCCGACAGCTTTAACGACACGTTGTAATTCACGACGGCAACGGTCGGCACCGCGACATAACGCACCATGTGACGCTCAAAGGAAATAGGCTCCCTTCATCCACTCATAAGCTTCAAATTTCAAATCTTCCGCCACATACGTTAAGACGAGCCGAGCGACCGAGCCTGTCAACTTATGAATACAATAGCGAATTAGTTTTGTCGGAATGGCATTTAGGGGCATGTTTATCTAGAATCAGGTGTTATTACTAAAACTGAAATACTGCACGACGTTATGGCTCGTTGACGTGACAGAAAATTATAAGCTGTAATAAGCTTTTGTTTTTATGTGTGATATATTTTATGAGTCACGGAGATAAGTTGCGTGCGCGTTAATACGGGATGGACGCTGTATTTAAAAAAAATCTCTGCTGTACAATAACGTTTTCGCTTGTGCATTCCTAACGATAGATTAACACATATATAATATATAATTATATTTGTTATATGTATATGTTTCATTGCTTGTCATTTATGTAAACAATAAAGTACTTTTAAGTCACATATTAATAATAACATCAACATAATTATTAGAATCTGCGAGAAGATCCGTCTCCGACGGCTGATATAAAAGAGTTTATAATGATGATATCAATGAACGCCTCCCTCTCAAAGTCACGTAATATTGTCTCAAATCCCAAAGAAAGTTGAAAATACAGATAATTTTATATATTTGCCTGATCAGCAGATCCATAGTGTCCATATGACAGGCGCAAACGAATTCATCTAAGGTACAAAACATTTCTGACGACATATGCACCCTCGATGTACTCCTAAGAGATAAAAGACAAAATCACACATTGTCTATGACTCGTCATTTAGCACAACGACCACCACACACTTCTACCAGGTTCCACTGCTGGCACGATAAATACAGTTAAGTGTTCATGGCATCCACAACACAAGGAATCCTTCTGTACATTTGAGGGTGCACACATATTACATATACATATTCCAAAATTGGACGGACTTAGTATATCGCCTTGAGGGATACCAAAGACTTACATTAACATAACTACAGTGCAATATAATCTAGATATATTCATTCAATAAATACATGTAACATAAATATATTCTTCCCAATAAACACAACAGAAACTAGCAAGCACTACAACTAAACTATATTTGTAGCCCTGGCTCCGACCAATATTTACCCAATGAATTTACTTATGGTGATTCGGACACTTAATGAGCTAAAGCCTGTCCGGAGACCGCGCAAGAAGTCGTTAATAAAATTACGATGATAGATTTGTTCTGGACACGGATTGAAGTACGGATCATTAAAAGCTCACGATTCGTTTAGCTCGTGGAACTTTATGGGCGTTACGATCAAAGATGTCGGCGGAAGAACGCTCCAACATGACAGTAATCGTTCTTAATGCGTTTGATAAGTCAATAAAAGCGTCTTGATCGATACATTGGAAATTTGTAACAGTATATAAATATTTTACAATAATAGAGAACCTGAAATCGTGAGTTCCAACAATGCTACGGAAACAAAAGGTTATAATCACTTAAATATTTCTGATTGTTCTAAAATGATCATCACTCTCCGGCCATGTTCATTTACTGAAACACATGCTACGACTAATCTTATGATTAATCAATGCAACCATATAAGATTTTTATATAGTCGCAACCGATCTTCCGATTGAGATCACTCCTTTACCTCACATTGATATTTGAACAAATAAAGTAACTCATAGGTAGCCTTGATTTGTTACAGATTTTATGTCGAACGAAACAATATAGTACGTATATATGTACATATGTTCTCGCTAGGGCCCTTACGGGTTACGCAGAGAGCACCGAGTGTCAAATATCTCTATCATCACCCACCTGCCGCACTTCTTCAACATTCATCGCTCTCTTCATACATGCTTGCAGGTTTTGGAGACTTCTGGCTCCCTCATCAGCCAGAAGTTGACCTATGTGGCCTAGAATACCCTTATTAGAAATTGACATAACATATTGACCACTCTCTGACAATAATTTTAGTTTCATCTATAATTTCATGTATATGAATTTTATTATTCACATTGGTTACAAGAACTATACGTATACAAGAACTACATATATATATTGGTTACGTTTAAGCAAATTACATACATAATTATTATTATTTAAATACTGTTTTAAAATTGTGGATTTTTGCTGTGTACCACCTCTCTCGAAACCGGTAAATATGTACTCAATGTGCACGAATACCGATTTACGGATAATGGCCAGTCGTCGAGTAAATATGCGTCAACTCGTTTACGATACGTTTTAATGCAGATACATAATTTTATTGTTCTTTATTAATCATGGACGACGCTCAGATGTGTTACGTACACACGCAAATTATGATCTTAACGCTTCTCATTCTAATAGAAAACCGATGATCCATTGTGGAAAGATCAACGTAAGATCCCGCCTGGAATCCGCAAAGAGGTAAGCTGAGGAGTATAGTTCACTTCCACGTGTCAGCAATTATTTCTTTCGTGTCTTCCAACTGCTACGATATGGAGTACTTCAAGAAGGGTGAATAAAGTAACTAAGTCTTGGAAACACTGTTGCTATTACGTTGTTTACTTACCGTCATCCTGGGCGTGTATATATTTATGGGTTGCCACAGTAAACTGTTTTTGAGCCATTTTTATCGGAATTCAAACCAGGTCTCATACACGTTCCTTTTGTAAATCACACTTGATGTAAAATACATTTCTCGTTTATTCGTATCCTTATGTATGTATACATAATAAATTTCGATTTGAACAATGCAATTAATTCGTAGCAGTAGTTCAGAATATCTCTTTAAATTACATAGTGTTATCTAGCGATCCAGCAATTAAAGATTACATGTAACTTAACAAAAATGTGATTTAAAAAAGCTATGTACGTACACTTCACTATGTAAAAACAATTTTATTTAAAACAACAAATCTCGCTATTTTTTATTAACACGTCTCTTAAAACGGGAACATAAGATATAAAAAGGAAAATATAAAAAGGGTTGTACACATATTAATTAAAAACAATAATAATATATTGTTTCTTTTGGCTGTATAACTGTTTTATTTTAACAAATTTGAAAAGCTGCGACTACGGCATGTACCGGCTGGCCACTACTTGTAACGTGGAATGATATTTGAGTTTTTCTTTTTCAGTGCAGTCGCCGCACGACGTGGCCATCATTTCCATGATGTCATCTGAAGTGATAAAAATACAATAGAGAAATAACGGTTGGTACATCACAAATACAAAATGGCTTTATAAATTACCAATAGCTTCGTTGTGCCGTCCGCATGTTCATACTATCACCCTGGATTGACTGGTAGAGAATACCATTAGGCGTTAAGTCCGCTCTTTGTAGCCTAACTATAGATAAACAATGAAGAAAAAATGAATAAATAAACATCACGCCTGTACTTCCGCGAAGGGCTAAGCACAGGATAGTAGTACTCTCATGTTACATCAGAGATGTTGTACTTGTGCGAAGAGAGTGATGGAAGTTG
Source organism: Jemadia suekentonmiller (assembly GCA_018245575.1). Classification (NCBI taxonomy): domain Eukaryota; kingdom Metazoa; phylum Arthropoda; class Insecta; order Lepidoptera; family Hesperiidae; genus Jemadia; species Jemadia suekentonmiller. The sequence goes on along the minus strand of DWDU01000693.1, from coordinate 1,566 downwards.
AAGCAGCATTGCGGGTCTATAAGGATGAAGATATTTTGCATTCGGTGCTATCTGTCTACCCGGAAAGGAACTCATATAACGTATAATAAAAACGTAACATCACGCCTGTTATCCCCGAAGAGGTAGGCAGAGGAGTGTAGAACACTCCCACGTTTCACCAGTTACGATGTGTTCATTATTATAACGTATAATAATGAACACAAACGAAGGTAACATGCTGTGATGAAATATATATTTATACGAATTTGTATGACGATACATTTTTAGGAATTATCATTGCATTCATAAGATCTATCAGATCAGTCTATAAAGACTGCCTCGTTGGTCGTGTTGGGTGCAACCGCGACTACCGATCAAGAGGTCCTTGGTTCAAATCTTGGGTTAGGCAGTACTGATTTTTCTAAGTTAGATTTTCTAGTAGTGGCTCGGAGTTTAGAAATGTGCTCGGTGTATGGCAATACGCTCACCATCTACTCCATAGCGAGACGTAAACGCAACTGGTGAATCGTGGGGTATAATACATACATTCCTCTGCCTACCTTTTCGGGGAGTACAGGCGTGATTTTACTTTTAATACATACATATCTATATAATACATAGGAACATATCTTCATGCCAGGTCCCTTACGGGGTAGGCAGAGAGTAGGAATGCCAAATGTCCTTACGAACCTCTATCCTTACGGACCTGCTGTGCTTCCACAGACGAATTTTCGCATAATTACTTTAATTGTCGTATATATCTGGTTACATGAATTACTTGTATATTGTTAACTTTTTGAACAGTTTATTTTACCTAGCGACTTTCAAATACTTACGTTTTAAATCCTTGTCTTGAATACTGGCACAATTAACTTCATCTAGAAAACAATCATATAATAACCGCCTTCTAGTGTCATTTGAAAATATGGTATCTACATTAAAATCATCATAATTATTCTTTTTAGCATCACTTTCTATACGCAATGATAAAACAATACAAAAATACAAGAAATGGCGCATTTTAATATCTAACAATGAAATCAGTACCGCCTGATTGTGTTCTCGATTTTTGAATTTCGAACAATGCTCTAAACATAATATTTTATACGGCAAATCAGAAAGCTATTGTTAATTGTTCATGTACAAACTACAAAGGGATTTCAAAAACAATCGATTTTATCATCTCATTCAATGTACCTACTTTTCAATTTACTACGTAGAATTGTTTCCATGTATCGTAAGTAGTGTGATAGGATCTGCGACAGTGCGACATAAAATAATTGATAACAATATGATGAGTGGTTTACTTTAAAGTTACGAATATTTACGCAATCTACATATTTATACAAGGTTTGTGCAACATTTTCACGATATTTAATGCACAGTAACTAAGAATTGTTTCCACCTATCTTATAGAATTTGCTTGTATTACACATGGTTAATGTAATAACAGTAGTTACATTTAGCAAAAAGATTAATGTTACTTGCGGCTTCATGATTAACTTAGGGCATGCTTTGATTTTGTCCGTGTTAAAACCTATCTTTATATCTTCTCTGTAATTCTACATAACTATTACTCAGTAGATT